>JAWQRP010002298.1:0-15973 GCA_033557875.1 Quadriops clusia | reverse complement strand
GTAAACGAGTGACATTTGATATGAAACTGAATGTACATACTAACTATCAAATGTTTAGGTTTATCACGTCTAAAAATCTACTGGCCTGGGCGACTGAAACAAAATAAGTAGAGATGCGTGCGTGTCGGTTAAGTGGACATTGCCTATAAAATAAAAAAATCCATAAATCAAGATTTTTTGCTGCAATATTGGTATAGTTGTACCCATAATCATTCCGGGAATTATAATTCATAATAAAAATAATAATAATAATAATAAATAATAAAATTTTTTCGGCCATCCGCCATTTTTTTGCAGAAATGTTTGTACCGTTGTATGCAGAATTACTAGCCAATTTAAAATATGTAAAAAAAAATTCATCTTCATCATCACTTTTATGGATTCAAGTGCGCTTGCGCAAAAACTATGCGAGACAGAACAAAACACTACTAGTGTTTTTTTGGAGCTGCTGAGTAAATTCTGCAAGTTTTATTGTTCTAAGTTTGTTAATAACGCTGTAATTTAAGTGGGCCGCCTTAGCTGGACCAGCCTGTATATGTAATAATGACCAAATTGCAATTTGGTCATCTACCAAGTGTAGCGTAAATGTGGATGTGCCAGTCGTTATATGATTTTCCTTTTAATACATTTTCATCTCCACTCTAATAAGATGAAAGTGTGTTTTAAACATCTGTTGTAAAGTAAAGTAGCAAGTTTCAATGTAAATCAAGTTCTAAAGAAATTTACATAGAGAGAAAGGATTCTTTAACAGAATGAAATATATTTCTTAAGAATATATTTATTTCATTCGAAACAAATTTGTCTAACTCCATCATATCTGATTGAAAGAAGTTGTTGTAATTGTTGCAAGCTAATAATTTGTTTGATATACTTCTTTCAGTCAAAACAAATTTTTTTATCAATACATAAGACTTTTTTTGTTTCAATACATCATTTTAAATAATAATAATATATTTTATCCAAATAGACACTTCATTATCCATATATAAATAGGCTTGTTGGACATAAGGCATTGTTTTTTTTTTTGGGACAAAAAATCCTTTTTCTCTGTGTGTATAAAAAAGGAAAACACCCAGCAACAACACATTTGGCGAACGATCCTCCATGCCCCCTTGTATATCGTATAACGTACACACATTTATCGACTAAATTCTGTGCTAAACCCCATCGATTATACCTACCCTGAAAGGTACGCTGCTGAACCCAACATATTATTCTGAATAAAAACACCCCAGACGTTTCTGCGACAACCATCGCGCATGATCCGGGCAATATAGAGAACCCTCGCTCCAGGGGGAGTGTCTTTAATACATTACAATCGGATGTCGATTGAAGGACAAGCTGCGTTATTTCTATTCCGCTCCTCGACTGTAAGAATTGTATTGGTCGCGCTAGAGATAAATACGTACATTTGATCATACACCTCGCTGTAATTTGCGGGGAGATATGAAGTGGGGTCGGCAGTAATTTATAAGCAGCGTCATGTCACTGGAATAAAAACCTCCTTTTTACTGCTTTCTTATCTCTAATTACTCTTTCTTTAATTTCACCGGTGATACCTGGAATTTTCGTCGCGTCTAACGAAAGGACTCGACGGCTACAGTGAAAAAACAGAAAAATGCAATTAAATGTAATTTTGAGGGTTTCGTTCTACGTCTCCTGAAGAAAGGACGGATATTTGCAATTAAGATTATAGAATGTTGTGATTCATGCAGAATGAGGCTCTCATTGCAGTTTTAGAGCCATTTTTTATAGTTTTGAATGACCAGTTGGTCATTGTTACCCTATGGTAACAATTAACCTATCGCCAATAGCATTTTATAGGTATATACAGCAAAATCTCAACAATGTTCTTCATTTAATTGAATTTAGTGTGAAAACATGCATATATAAATACTATAAGTATTTCAATTCGGTATTGAGCAGCTGCAGTTATTATTTTTTCACAAAGCAGATGTAATATTCCACAAGTAATTAGAACGTTATCAATTATAAGGTATTTCTATATTGTGCACAAATAATTAAGATGGAATGCGGACATTTTTAGTTTTACTGGTGATTCTTTCATTTTCTAAGTTTACAATTTGGCTCAAAAGTCCAAAGTTGCCATATGGATATGCTAGACTTTCTAGCACAAAGTTCATCAATTATTGTCAATATCTAATAATAATTAATTTTATTTGTCATCTATAAATTTTCTTTGGTTTGAAATTGGAAAGACGTTTAAGTGTAGGTACAGCAGGTACATACACATGATGTGAGATGATGATAGAAATGAATCCTAAGGTGCACTGGACGCAATTTATATTGCTTTAATAACTTTTAGCATAAGCGAATATTATTGTAGGAGTAAACCCAAATGTAGAAATCGTCTATTGAATTGTTTGAAATACATTGCCCTAATAATATGATTCCAGTATTAGGAGATAAACTATCGAAAATCATATCATTTTCCAACTTTGTTGGCGAAAATGGCAAAAAAAAGAACATGCATATCTACATTCATGCCAAACAAAATATTTCCTATGAGTAGCCTATGATCAAGAATTTTAGAAAACACGGATGTAAATAGTTAAACTCAAAAGGTGTGTTAACTACATTATGGCTACCTGATTGATTTTCAAATGAATTAAGAGAAATTAATTTCAGAAAATTTTGTTTATGACCGATGTTTCGATAAAACTCTCTCTCCTTTAGTACAAATGATCGATAGATTACCTCCAACTAACAAATTTTCAAGTAAATTGGAAGACAATTCATATATCTAAATCTCTTTTATCATATGATAGAGTTTCTCATGCTCTTAGAGACGATTTTACAGACTATTTAATAAAATGAATAGAGAGCAATAAAAAAATTCCAATGTGTGAGAGAAGGATGTTCTTATAGTAATGCGAACAATGTGTTTGTGTGGTAGTATAATATAGGGCTAAGTATTGATTATTTCTATATTTTTCACACACCATAGAATGCAGAGTTTATAAAAACAATCAATACTTTACAACTGTATCATTTTTTAGAATATTCCTGTTGTGCAATATATTTAACATTAAAGCTATGTAAGTTGTTTAAATACCTAGAGTTGCCATATGACAACGTTTGGTACTTTGTCGTAATTTATTTACAAATTTGTTTACCCCTCAATTTTTTTTATTCGATGTAAAGAAAACTACATTCTTATTTCATGCAGAAAATGATTTGTTGCCGAAATTATGTAAAATCATTTCTTGGATAAAATTGTAAAATCAAAGGCTACTGCTAGAAATGCTTACGCGCCTCCGCCAATTGTGCAACTACGAAATTACTACTGAATCCGAACGAAGTTCATTAAAATTCGGATTGGTAAAGAGGCACTAGAGCATTCTTTTAAGGCATCAGAAGTAGTGCTCGCATATTAAATGATTACACATTTGGCGGTCTCGGTGTCTTCAAACACCATGATTAATAAATAAAGCAGATATGTAGATGGTCGGGTGCGGCCAGAAACCCAGAGCCACTGTATCATTACTATACTGAGCGATTTTAGCGAAATTATTGGACGTTTACGCCGCTCGCCATTATAACTTCTTCTGCACATTATTTTCCATAATTTAGTCCGTTTTCAAGTGAATTCGAATGGGGATTATGGATATGATGTTGTTTAGCATTTGACTTGCACTATCATAACTGAAATTACAACTAATTACTGAATTCTTGATGGTATAGCTAATCTGTGGATTCTTGAAATAAATACATTTGTTTTGTCTGTTACGAGCAAAAGTAGGCATAGAATATTCAAAAAACATTTAATTTCAAATTAACTGTTTAAGTGAATCACGCGAGCGACGGTGACCAAACTAAGCCACCCTATACTTACTTTAGTTGTTTTTTTTTCTTCATGAAATTTTAGCGAACAGTTTTCGCAATATCCAATTTTAATTAAACATGTTCAATTATAATTAAATACATTTTAGATATACATAACATACGTAGATATTCGTATGTTATACATATACGTATGTTATACCCGTAATATTTCCGTTTTCCTGCATAGGTACCTACATACGTGGAAAACTTAATGAACTGAATGCTACAAGCTAATTGAATATTTTTAGCATAACAACGGTGAATATTTATTTATATGTTCTGCAGTGATTCTATGATTCCAGAGCGGTTAAAGCAGACACACATTTCTGGTTTGATGCGTCCGCACAGCCAAGCAGTCGTGTTCATCGATTTCCATACACTTGTAAGATGCAGATGCGCCGCATTATGCACTATTTATCATGACCGAATGCAGAATGAGTACATTGTTGTCTAATTGGTTGTTAATTGGTTCGAACACCTTCACAGGAGCAGTGCAGCATGTGAGCATGACATAAATATCGCTATTAGAAATTGCGTGATCCTCATGCGTGTTTAGCAGTTGCAGCACAGTCGAAGAGACCCATATCTATTTACCTAACGTGCAGTGACGTAGGCAGCTTTACACGTCAATTTGTACCGAAGAAGCGTGTATGATTATCATTAGGCTCTCTTTGAGCGAAATCGTACGCATGACTCTACGCAGATTTTGTCGCTAGCTTTTAGCTTTTTGTATTATAACCACTTCACACGATAATTGCACGTAAAAGCTTTTTTCATTACGATTTAGATTGTATTAAAGTTTACCGTTTAAGTGTGAACTTTGCTTTAAAACAATCTGACGTCTAAAAAATTCAATACAACTATTTTATAAAATTTTATTTAAAAATACTTCTTTATTCACAACACTACTACCAGGTAGTTGCGACTAAAATCTAAATCCCCGTTGTTAAGGTGGATTTTATCCAAACTTGAATGTATAATATCATAAATTGTTTCAAAATGCATATAATTTGAAAAAGTCTGAGCCGGTCTCACAATTGAAGCTTCTCACGATATGCAGCTACTGCAAAATTACCAACCGTAACGGATAAGTCAATCGGCAATTTGCATTATTCTAGGAAAACGCTGCTCCAAACTATACGCTACATATTCATAATGCGAAGTTCGGGCGGGTAATTTACAAAATTAAAATATTTTTCTAAATTGCAGCTATTCTTTATTTCTACGCCAGATAAATAAATGTCAATCCTGTTCGTGGGTGCGTATGTGTTTTGTAATTTATAGAATAAAATACGGGGCGGGATAGAACAAAGTAAAGTCGCGGATAAAACGGAGAAAGTGCTAATGGGCGCCGCAACGCCCACTCTTGTTAAAATGCCGTTAAATGTAAATTCTAATAGATTATTATTGCATTACACTTTAGCACAAATCTCATATTTCAGCGTATTATATGCACTTATGGTTGCTGAATATGACGTGTTATAAGAGATTTCTTGCGGCAATTAAGAATATAAATAAAACATGTACTTAGAAAGTTTTTCTGCGCCCTGTTACCATCGTTTAATCATCACTTGCTGATGCGTTTTATAGGAAAACAATTTTTATTCGTTCATTATTTTTGCAGGAATCGACCAATTCTCTGGCGGCTCGCCGTTTGAAGGAACAAGGAAAGGACAATTGCATATATTATCAAAGCAATTGAAGATAATTAATAAATTATATATCATCAGCAAGAATGGATATGGCAATGGATGGTAATTGGTCGACGCAAACGGAGAAAAATTCGCGATAATGGGTATCGTTCGGACATGTAACATGAAAATTGATTCTTCGGGCGAACACGGCCCGACTGTCTGGCCAGGATCCAGGGACGAACGCAAAGAAAAAGTCATTAGATTCTATGAGTGAGTATAAAACGATCCGAAAAACTGCCGCGGCGCTGGAACTAGCAAAGCGAGAAATTTAATGGTGGGTACAACAACCATCATCGTACCAATATGGCAGAACTAAAAATCTGCTAAATACCTCTTTAAAAATGTAAAAGATAGCTTGTTGCGGTGTCGTGGTGCAAACGTTGTTTGTTGGTGTTGTCGTGTGTAATCATTAATCCATTAGCTCTTTATTTGCTGTTAAAGTATTATTCCCGATTGCGATGCGACGGGATTCTTCCTCCTCAAAATATCCCGTAAATAGTGCGCTGGATGATTTTCTTATTTATATTATGATTGATACAAGTATACCCAAAATAATGCTAATGGTGGCATTAAATGTTATTGGTTTACTATAGTCATTCCCTTGATACAAATTTATTAAACGATTTTTAAAATTTGGGGGTTATTTTTTTAATAAACGTTGCATCTACAAATTCATAGCAAGTTGTTGTTCTTGTGTATATTTGACTCCGGTAAGTTTTACGTGGTCATGAATTTTTAAGACTATATTGGTTTGTTGATGTCCTATATAGGACTTGAATATTACATTTCAGTTTGAAATTATGCGGATTGATTACAACATTTTGAAAACTTGGCGTTTTAAACTGTAAACATAACCTCACTTATGTGGTACGTACATTTCATTTTCTAATGGAATGTCGTATAAAATTTCCACTAATTAATCAGACTAAACGATATAAAATTCATATAAAAGTTAAATTTAGATTTGTGTGTACAAGCGTCAATTCATGTGAGAAAGATAATAGGTACACAAATTTACACAATAAATGACAAGGTAGAGAATTCTACTTTATGTGCGGAAGTACATATACGTTTTAATATTACCATCATATTTATTGGAAATTCTATTTGTTATATGGCAGAGGCAATGTTTATTTTAGGTAAATAGCTTGTCATTTATTGTGCAAATCAGTGTACACATTCCATAGGTATACTGCTTGAAATAAAGCTCCTGTAGAGCTTTGGATTGGATTTATTTTTTGTGTATTTATATTTATCAATGTATCCGTTAGCATGAATAAATAAGGACTTACATTATTCACTGTGAAGTGTGTGGTGATTACATTTCATTCGGAAAAGAGAAGAATATACCCTAATAAGTAATTTGTGAATAATCCCCAAATTCTTTTAACTCAAGTATAGTATTTAAACGTTAATTCATTCATTAATCAGAGCCTTCAAAAAACCTTTGGCTCTACTACTGAATATGCCGGAGGCTAAGGATGTATTTTATTTAGAAGAAAGCAGACCTTTTGCCATTCCTCCGTCGCCTTTTGGTCGCATAGACGGTTCCAAGTTGGTTCATGGTGCTGCTGGGCGCCGCGACGACCACCGAGATGGGCGCCAGCGCACCCACTAGCTCACCTCCAAATTTCACGGCGGCAGTTTCTGTTGTAGGCGCTAAAACACCTGGTGCACATTGGCCTTGCACTGTGTTTATGAATTCCGTGATGACGTGAGAACACGCACAACAAAACACCACACACGCGACGTCTTGCCAAGATCCTTGCCGGCTACCTACGCGTCAGGACGTAAGACTACACTGCCGTCCGCGCAGAGAGGATTCATGCGCACTCTCTTCGCCCTACCGACGCTACCAACCCCCCACTACGGCATCCTTATCGCAGGGGTCGCTTCGGGGTCCCGCCCCTCGCTAGGCGACGTCACAACATGGCCCCTGACTCTGCACTCACAGTGGGGATTAGCACTGCTTCTTCCATCTAAATGCAAAAATTACTTGCCCAACTGTATTGCCTATGTAGTTACTCTGACAGACCTGCACCTCGATCAACCCCCGCCAACCCCTACCTGGCAATATTTACCTTTATCTACTATCTAATATTTGATAATTAAGCTGGACGTGTTTCATGAAGAAACTGATATTCAGTTTGCCGACTCTTTAATTGCGCATATATACGCAGCAACTACCCCCGCTGCATTGTATTTTGCTTCCAATTAATCACCCTTCCTCGAATTCAGGCGGCTAGATGCTCGCAGCCCTATCTTCGCTCGATTTCTTTGACAGAGCGATCAATGCTGTGTAAAACGAGGTTTGCACGAACGCGAGCTAATTGATTATTCCTAATATACGAAATGTAGGCCGCATTGAAACTGTATAGCTGCACTTTTCATTTCCTTTTTCTTTTTTTGCGCAACTGCTACAAAAACTCACCCTAAATTTCCTCCCCTACTTACCTACGTAGACGACATATATACCATTGCAAATTCGAAATAGTTTTTGTATCATTCAACATTCGGCATGTCAACTTTTGAGTTTTCGTTTTTCTGGCGAACTATAATTTTGCTCGTAAACCTGAGGAAGGCATTATTTTAAAAAATGTCTTAAAATAGGAGTTTGAACAAAATGATGCTGTTATTTATGTCCAGGGGCATAGATTTTCAGACTTACGGCAGCTCTAGGTCGATAAGTTGGTAAACTTGCCAGTTACAAAAGTAGTACTCAAGGGAGTGCTATTGTTCTTGCACTTCTTTTTAAGTTTGTAATTTTTTTAAGACTACGTAAAGTGCTGAATAATATACTTATAACAATATGAATAGCGCGAACTCAGGTATGTAATATGCTATAGTTATTTGTACACCAAGGGAGTTAGAAAACGTATTGCTCCCGAAAATTTTGGTTATTGGGCGAGACGAGCACTCCCGAGCGTATATACAAAACTTTTCTCCCGAGCGTTAATAATTATTTTGTAAAAAATAAAATAATTGTCTAAGGGAATCGTCATGTTTGACAGTTGACGTTAGGTATTTTTATCCTATTAGCTTTAGTATAGTATCTATGCGACTGACGTTAATTCTTAATTTGACCACTTTATGCAGATTTCTAAAGAAATTGGCAGCACAGTCGAGCGGGAGTTAAGTGTCAAAAATTCCCAAGGGAATAAAGTAGATTACCAATTTTGCCGCGGGAAATAATAACACATAGGTGAATAGGAAGTAATGTTCGGTATTACAGATTAGTTTTAGGTAAAAATTAAGTAGGTAAAGTGCATATTACACTCGCTCGGGAGAAAATATGATTTACGTTCAGTAAAATCCCACTAACATCACCTAAAGTTATATTTACAGTGTCATTAGGTACAATTTGTTAACAAATTGCTCATTAGCTAAAACTTTATTTTAATTGGAAGATAAAATGTGATATTTCTATTCAGGATGATCTTTTTTCAAGTTGCCAGTGCGTGGTGGCTTAAATCTCACAGTCACTAACGCGATTGGCACATACTAGAAGACGGGTGATCGCGTTGGCGACCCTGAGTAGTGTATGTCCACCCTCTAGTAACTTGAAAAAAGATCATCCTGTACTTTTATTCGTTAGGAAACCGATCTTGCCCCTATATAAAGGAACATCATCAGACCCAGGGAAGATCTATATTTATTTATAAGGGAAAGAGTTTTATTAAACGAGTGAAGTAGACTCTCTTTTAACTTTGAAATCTATAAATATTTGCAAACCCTTAATTTTCCTGCTACAATTTTAATGATTTTGTTCCTAGAGGCCTGTCCCGTTGTGCAGAGACAAAACCTTTTACCTAACAAACAAAAATAAAGACATATCATGAATTGTGAATTTTATCTTCAACCTAAAATATTATCCTATTTATATACTGTTACATATTATAGATCTTTACTCTGTATCAATCTGAAAGAAAATTTACGCATGTATGAGCATTCCCCAGCTATTTTTTTCTGACACAATGTGATTTGTTATGTTTTACCACTATACCTATACCATAATCCACTATACCATAATCATCGTAAGTTGTTTAATTCACAGGTTCTGGTGCAAAAAATACTGATTCATAGAGAAGCTGCAATAAAGCGGAAGTTAAATAGAAATTATTTTTACTACTGCTACTCCCTTTTCTTCCCGCTGGTCTTATTTTGTAAGTAGGTATACTTAAAACTTTCATTTCATATCTCACAATTTCTACAATTATTTCAAACGAGTAAGAAATATTATTATCTTTTTTCTCCTCATAATGTAAACATGCACAAATTTGGGGTGATATCACCGATAGTGCGGCTACTTAATTTTCAATGGTATATTCAACCCAACAGGCCCAAGAGAATTTAATTCCAGAGAAATCAATAAAATTAACTTCAAACGTATGCAGCAGGTAAATCATGAGTCATATCTGATACGATGTTAAAATATTCTAAGGCCGTAATGTCATTAAGATTACAGACGTCCGCAAAGTTCACTAACTTTCCCTAATTAAACCGCGTGTAATTTTCGTGTCAGGCGACAGAAAAAAAACTCTTGGTTCCTAAATTTCATAACGCTATCTGCAAATGCATCACTACCTCGTATACATCGCGCATAAAACAGAATTTTTTAACCTTCTTGCTCTTGTATAATTGCGAACAAAAAATAAACTAGCACCCCGTCCCTTTTCGAGCGCGTTAAAACATGGCAATTTACATGCAGTTGAATATGCATGGGCCTTAAACGCGAGTTAAAATCGGTTCACAAAAACGAGCCCATTCAAATTACAGAACCGTTACCGAGTAGAACCGCTTTTTGTTTTCAATTTTATAAATTAAATCGGTAATAATTCGCAGTTCGAAGAGGGGTAGCTACGCTAAACCATGTGGTTATCGGGCAGCATAATCAGTCGGCTGCGCATACATATTAATGCATGCGTCTATCAGAAACAGTACCTACACTGCATATTATGCACGTAAATATGTTTTATATTTCATGTATATTTTTGATAATATCTCCTCCGTATAATTCCTATTGCCATTTAATTAGCTGTTCATTAATACACATTTACAATTTCACGTAACTTTTTTAAGGGCCCCCGCAAAAAACTCATGTATAAATGTAAGCATAAGGGTATAAATTTATTAATTAATACATTGTTTAAAACAATGCCCAAAAGGAAGCCCACGAGAAGCAGGATACTACCACCATATATGCGCCAACATGAAATATTAGCATTCAGTCTTTTTCATTCAGAAACTAAAAAATATACGATCAATAACAATCGCCCTCATGCATACGAGTTTCTTCTACTCGCCTTGTATTTAACTTGTTTTAAAAGTGTCTAAATCTAAGGGCCAGGTAACTTCGAAAAGATGAGAAAATGTCTTATAACACGTGATGTTTGGGCAGTTTACTGACAACTATCTCGGCCGTAGCACGCAATATCATTCAGTGCAATTTTGTGTGAATTTGTATCAAAGTGAATCCATCAACTACGGCACAGACTCGCTTTTAGCACTTACGTTTAATTGCTGTTACAAACTTGTGCTTTTTGTTGCTACATGGAAACATTACCAACTTGCAGTTGTTTGAAAAGTTTAAAAAAAAACGAAAATTTATAAATTTACAAAGTTTGTGAATTTTTTGCAATATTTCTCTTAATATAATCTATAATGTACAAAATAAGGTGATCTACCAGAAGTTTTTTTAAAGAATTAAATCAGGATATCAAACCCTTGATATGTCTATGAAAGTGCGAAATAGCAATGTGAAGGGTACAATGGCGTAATATTGATAAAAGAAGAAGTGCTGAGATTCCTGGTAAGTTGTATGCACACATATTTATCAATATTTTACATCACCAAATGTTTAAAAATAAATTTACCTTTGTGGAAAGTTATCTAAATTTTAATACCGCATGAAATACATAGAATATCGTTGCTGTAAATGTAAAATGCACATCACCCAAAATTAAGATTATTCACAAACGCATGCATAAAAAATATCATATTAGATGCCATCCATTAATAAATATTTATGTATTTAAACAGATAGATATTTTTAAAAACTTGCTTTTGCGATGTCAAATATTTAACACCTAGAAATGATCAGAATTTTTAACGTTTAAGTTTTCTTTTAAAGATACATAAATCATTACTAACCCATAATAGTTGTTTGTTATATTTTTGCAATTCAAACAACATGATACATTTATTTATCAATATAACCTCAACATTAATATTCCTAATCATTGTATAATCTGAATAAGTACCTAAGAAATAGACATCTGATAATAATAATAGTAATTCAAAAGAAAATCTAAATGAAAAAGGTATAATAATAATAATATTTATTTCAAAACGAAAATTATTAAAAGATATAAAACCTCGTCCCAGACGCCAATTTATTTATAACAGATTAATATTGTATACAATAATCGTGTGCTACTCACGCCTTTACCTCGAGCTCTCCTCCTGAGTCCGGTCCTTACCTACAATTTGATGTTGAGACCGAAGAAGTGTCTGCATGGAATCGAACCGTCTCAGCTTCCACCCTTTGCTTCGATACTCGTCAGGTGATTGGTCCGAACTGTCAATGAGTATAAAATATAGTTAATAACATGTAATTTCATGAACATTCTTCTAAAATTTGTCTGCGAACAATGAAGACTTTCTATAAAGTGGTCTAGGGCGGAACGTCGACGTGTACCGCAGCCAATGGTGCTGCTTCAGAGGCGTATTGTCGCATTCAAACAGTTCTCACGGCACGCCCCTTTACATATTATAAACTAACAAGTATAATTGTACATTCAACAGAAGAGCTTAGAGCATCCATTTTGGTTCACTTTCCAGAAATTGTTATTTTCCACAAGAGGTACGCCATATTTGCTTCGCCCCGGCTGAAAACAGCTTACTTTTAAAACAAGTTTTCGACGAGAAATACATAATTTAATAGTGTTATTTTATTTTTATCTAGTTGTCTTGACATGAAGTAGTTGCATTTTTCTAATTTATTAATTTAATTTTGTATTCTATACACCATAATCAATATGTATAAAAAGTTCTGTGCCTCAATAGTAATTAAAAATGGGTGATATGTAACATTTGTTATTTTATACATTAGTAAGTCGCAAAGTGGTTGAGTATTCATTGATTGAAAGTTACAAAAAAACTTCTTAATTATAGAGAAATATTGTCTTTTGTGCATATATAAAACACTTAATAATTTACTTCATTAATTGTTATTAATGTAATGTTATATCTATAAGAATCCAATGCTAGAAGTCGTAATAAAAACTAGATATTCAAATTTATAGTTTAATTAACACTAAAAAGAAGAAACCAGTTTTCATAAAACAATTTCAAAGTACTGAATATAAAATATGTACGTAATTTACGAAAAAGTAAAATATATAATATAGGCAATTGATGTATGATTGTGTAAAAACGTAACTACACTAGATGAAAACTAATATAAAATATTAATTTTCAAATTTTACTGAATATTAAAAAAAACTCGTAGTTACAGCATAATGAATTTATTGCTAGTACGATGATGTATCAAATGTAAAAAGTTGGAATAAATATTATGGGTAAGTTTCAATTTACATTTTTTATTTTGTTATCTAAAATTACAAATTCTTAAGTAGCTATTTCATTACAATTTTGACCGAATGTATCATCGTACTTTATTCTTACTCACGTATTTGATATGTATTAGTTTTTTTCTAAACTTTCTTTGAAACCTTCATATGAATTAATCATTTCACACTTTTATTTAAATTTTATAACCCGTTTTATTCAAATTTAATTTTCTGACAAACTATTCTATAATTGTATTAAAACAGACAGTTTGTTATTTAAAAAAAATCAATTCCTAGTAAACAACTAACATAAATAAACTGACGTTGACTGAACCCCATTTGAAAATAAAATTTTACTAACTCATGCGAATATACAAACTGAATGAGCAAACAACTCTTAAAATTGATATAATTTATAGAAAAATTAATATTTATAACAGTTGCCTAATGTATTATTGAGACATTAATATAATTAATTTTATGCATTAGATGAAAATGATTGGATCATGTCATACTTCGTATATGACGTCGTTTTCTAGAATTTTGTTACAAATTGTTGCAGTCATAACAAAATTAATATTGTTCTGAAATTTATTTCTACTTAAACAATAAAACACATTTCGAATTAAAATATGATTAAAATAATAATTAAACATACCTACTATTCCTAAAACAAACTTTTGAATAAATGACTCACCTCATCAAATAAATAAAATTATGCAATAAAGAAAAATTGATATATAAATATGCATTTGTGTATAAAATTTCATTGAACTTCAGAAAAATGAATTTTAAGATACTTACATTTGCCAAATTGGCGGAGGCGTACAGAGAAATCTACACTCTTCGTTAAGAGACTTTGATATTGTTATAGTACTTTATACATGCATACATTCGCACCAAATGGAACATTTTCCTATTGTTGATTTTATTAAGAAATTTAAATAAGTCTCTAGTTATAATAAAACATCAAACTTTGTAAAAGAAAAATTTAAATCATAATATATTGATATTAAATTCTTCTTTCATGTGCAATTTTTCAAACACATTTTTTTACAACTTTTATATAACTGGGAATAATTTTTATTATTCTAAAGTAAGAAACAAACATGTACTATTTATTGGAAATGTTCTTGGTTGTTACAATTTTTAGGGCCAGTTGTTCCATCTCTTAGTTTAAGTTACTGGAGTTTAAACTGCAGTTCAACTAATCGTAGATCACTATTTAACTGGGAAGTCCAATCAAATCAAAGTTTTTCGGCCGGTAACTTGACGGGAGTTTAAATTGTGATGGAACAACTAACCCTTAGAGTTCATTCTTTGTGCGTCTATATTTTTGATTCAAACTGATTTCTTAAAACCCTAAACACAGTTATGAAAGGGACGTCAACATGTTAAAGTTATAATGAGTTAATATAAAAACAACAATGCCATTTATTGAAAAAATAAACACTTTACTCAAAATTCAATAGTCTGCACTATGTATAATTCAATTCGATGGCTTTGGAAGTAAATGTAGTTTATTTAGAAAATAATACCTTTCTACTTTCCTAATTAGAGAAATTTTGATCTGACGGAAGGAACTAGGTTCCCACAACTGTATTTAAGCTTTTGGCAATATTTTACAAATAAATTTGAGGGTCTTCTGCAGCACTTAGTAAATAATTATTTGAATATTCATAACAATTCCTTTTTGATTATTAGATGTTCTAAAATGTCAGTTTTTTTAAACAATCTTCCCATATGATTTTATGTGAATTCTTCCATTAAAAATGCTGGCAGTTTCTCCATGGATTTTATAATTGTCGCCACAGATAAAGACGATAAACGTTTTCTCTTGAAATTTGTTCATTTTATACCACTTCAATTCTCTAGCAAACTATAGTAACGTGCTTAACAATCAGAAGCGTAAATTTTCCATTGTTTCTTAACTAACTTGGCTCATTTTATTGCATGGACATAACGTAGATTACACGATTTTTAGTTAAGTCCTGATTTTGGAATAAACTATTTGTAATATTGTTTTGATATTATCACATCTAAAATGTAACATTGTCGCCTCCTTTAAGTCCGTGATTAGGATTTTAAGAAATCAGTTTCAATTGAAATTATTGTCGCAACAAAAATGAAGTCAAACATTACAAAAACGTACATAATTGCTATGAAAAGGGGAAATTATCGTTTTCCTTTCGAATATGTTCTTGATATATTTATTGATCATGTGATTGTTTTAGCCAGAAAACTAAAATCTTAATGCCTCTAAAAAGAACTACACAAAGTCTAGTTAGTATAAAATAAAACTATGAAATCTCGTCAAAGCAAAATCGCCATAATTCAATAATAAATGTAAAATGATATGAACTTATATGTAGTTAAAAGACTGGTCTTCTGATTAAAAGTAAGCACTATGTGTATATCATCTATTCTTTGTGTTCTTATTTTTGAGTCTTTCGAATGCCAATTTTCTAGCAAAGCTGCTTCCCTGTACTCATCAATAGATATATGTATCAAGAAAACAGACAAAAGGGGAAAACTATTTTCACCTTTTCATGATATCTTAATGTTGGTACACATATTTTAACAATATCGATCCTTTACAAATACGATATTAAACAATCCATGTAAATTTACTCCCCTGTAGGTAACATCTGATTAGTTCACAATTAGTTTCGAATAAAGTAGCAACTTTTATTTTCATAATATACCTCTCTAAAGCCAATTATAAACAATTTTACCTACAGTGTATATATAACCTTTTTGAACAATAATAAAGATCATCATCAAAAAGTAGTAGGTATTAATTTCAATGTGCGCCTCCGCCAATTTGGAAACATGTAAATAAATGTGTATCATAAACTTGGC
>JAWQRP010002297.1:0-15974 GCA_033557875.1 Quadriops clusia | reverse complement strand
TATTTTGGGATGTGCGTGGTGTAATATTCATCGACTATCTTGAGAAGGGAAATACCATCAACAGTGAATATTATATAGCGTTATTGGAGCGTTTGAAGGCCGAAATTGCAAAGAAACGACCGCATATTGCAAAGAAAAGGATTTTGTTTCATCAAGACAACGCACCGTGTCACAAGTCAATCAAAATAATGGCAAAACTACATGAATTGAACTTCGAATTGCTCCCACATCCACCGTATTCGCCAGATTTGACTCCCAGCGATTACTGCCTGTTCGCAGACCTCAAAAAAAATGCTCACCGGTACGAAATTTCGCTCGAATGAAGAGATTATCGCTGAAACTGAGGCCTATTTTCAGGCAAAATATAAATCGTTCTACAAAAGTGGTATTGAAATGTTAGAGCGGCGCTGAAATGATTGTTTGGCTCTTGACGGAGATTACGTTGATGAATAAAGCCAATTTTGAACAAAAAAAAACGCGTTTTTTTTTAGGCCCGGAACTTTTCAGCCCATGTGTTATGTATGTAACAGTGAGAAACCAAACGGGTGCCAGAATAAAAAATAACTACTATGAAAATTTACAGAACATTTCCGCATGGAAAGTCATCTG
This sequence comes from Quadriops clusia, assembly GCA_033557875.1. Taxonomy (NCBI): domain Eukaryota; kingdom Metazoa; phylum Arthropoda; class Insecta; order Coleoptera; family Hydrophilidae; genus Quadriops; species Quadriops clusia. The sequence goes on along the minus strand of JAWQRP010002297.1, from coordinate 15,365 downwards.
TATGGTGGATAGAATTGGGACTAGAAAATACTTATTTGTAAACAATAGGAAATATAAAAAAAATAAAATAAAAGTTACAAACAAAAATCAACATAAACTATATACTCAACAAAGAATGACATACGAATTAACACGGGATTGACAAGGTATCTCTCTGAACCTACCACTGTTTAACATGGTAACAGATTCAATATATAAAAATAATAGTTCGATCAATTACATAAAACAACATAGAAATTATGTAAAGGATGAAAGTAATACTACATTTACCCTATAGATGCACATTTGGTGGAGGCGCGCGGTCAAATGTAGGAGCTGTGCTTCAAGTATAAAAATTATGTTATTTTGTCTTGCTTTTTTATGTACAAATAGTTGCATATTCTACAGGAATACGTTCTCCACATTCCACCGATTCAATCATTTTAGTTAGTGTAAAACGGTGCGAACCAATTAGAATTGTTGCATTGTTTTTGTGATTACAAGCAAGAATTCTTTACTGGCGATAAACATTAGTGCATTAAATTGATAAGGTCATACTGCAAACAAGTTACTTTAATATTTTGTCAAATCTATCTGCAGAAATACTATCAAAATCTTTTTTTCTTAATATAATGATAATCTGTGGAATTGCACTAAAACGACGGGAAAATGATGAAAAAAAAATACGAGAAGTAATCTCTTGATAAATTTTAATGGGACAAGTGCCAAGGTTTTCCTATTTTAAGAAATTTTAATTTTGTAAATAAATATTAGATGGTCTTAATAATTGTCTATAGCAAAAGAAGCAAAAGGTTAATAGTCCTTTGTACATACAACGTGCGACTATAACCCGTAAGCAAAATGTACGATTGTCGACCTTGATAATGTTTGTTGTTTCTGGTTCGACCTTGATTTTTATATCATTGAAAATTGCAAAATTATCAACCGAACAACAAACCGCTCACATTTTTGTGGTAAGGATATCCCACATGAAATACCGCGATCCAGTTTAAATTGAGAATTTGTGGATTCCTTGCATTACGCGAAGTCAGAGGAAGAATTAGTTACGGTTTCTTCTCTCTAACAATAGCAGAGGTAATGCAACAAATGTGCTTCTTGCATACGTGCCAATTGTGAACGAGCAATGTTAGCACTAAAGTATGTCAATTTTACTTTCAATTGGTTGAAAGAAATTCTACGAGGAGAGTAAAATTAATTCTCGGGGTTATCTGCGAATTAATAGCGTTTTCAATTTTACTTTCTTTGCACCTGCTAGAATTATTTGGCAACACTTTTATAAAAGACAATACGTACCTATAGCTCTGTGTGCATTTATAACTGCAAATTCAAAAATAGATTATTTGTCTGGCGGTAGCAGTATAATATTAATTAGTAAGTAAAAAAAATTAAAGTCAAACGGTATGTCGTAATTAATAACATTATGCCATCTTTGTACGGGAATATACAAAACTTTCGCAAATAATTCACGGCTGCTTAATGTGAACAGACAAGATCAATCATGGTTCAAGTGGATTAGTCACGATTAGATTCTTTAAGTTATTAAATATTGTACTCGAATGAACATTAGCATTTTACTTGTCAAGCTGTATCACATTGTCTATCAATTTGAAGTCGATTTTCTTTATTCATCGCAGTGTTAGTCTTTAACGGCGGTTGATGCAATGCTCCAATATAGGATTACATAAATCGTTGGCACGTAAAATGTTGCGAAATAATTCCATAAAAGGGTTTGAAATTGCGGAAACTGTCTTAAAATTTTGAAGACTTTTGACCCTTGCCCGATTACTCTACTTTTTATCCCTTCCAGCACCATACCGTTTTCAATGATCAATGTTGCCCGTCGCAATTTTATTGCCTTTGCCTAATAAGAAACACATCCTTATAAGTAAACCGGTATAAACAGAAATAGTATAAATCACGACCTAGGGAGATATAAATTGCTCTTTAAGTATCTGCCTGATTGGGCATAAAAGATATGTCTTTATAAAATCATTATACGGTTGCAAAGAAGGAAATTTGCATGTGCAATTTGCGTATATAAATAATTGCAGTCAAAGGCAACAGTTTGTCGTGGATATGTGCCGTTTTATTGTGTACGAAAGTAGTTCAAATATTAATTATTTAATGACATGTAACTATTACAAACGGCAGCAAAACCTGACAAAAACCCGTTTATAATGACATAGTGCCAAGTGCTCCAGTGTGGCACCGTAGTATCGAAAGAAAAAAAATTACATGAGTCAGATCTTTGTGGTGTGTAGGTAGATGTGGCACACGTTGAGCTGCATACAGCAGCACAGTACACGTCTTGTTTAGCAACATCGAACACAGGAAATCCTTTCACGAGAATATTGCACTATTACATATCATTTTATAATAGGAAACTCTGTCGTTGTGGGGGACTCAGTAATAACTTACGTCGTTTCGCAATCGCATTCGTTCTACCTATACCTTTAGGTCCATTAAAAATGTCACAACTTCCTCATAAACATTTTACATAGGCAAAAGCTGAAGCTATAGATTGGTATTTTAAAAGAATTTGCGGAATTAGTTAAGCGGGTCTTTTCATTGAAGAAATATCGTAAACGGTTTCATGATATTAACGAACCAAGAAAATTAACTACTATGTAGTGTAATTTATAGGATTATTACTTACTGTTTGTGAATGTAATTGATCTAGATAACAGAATGGATTCAGATCAATACGCTTTAATTATTTTAACATTGGCATGATTGCACAAATGTATTATGATCATTAGCTTCAAATCGTAGTGAATAATGAAATAATTAATTGCTCTTACAATCTTTAGATTTTTTCGTTCGCAGTAAAGTAACAGACCCGCAAAAATATTCGACAGCCCGTTGCCCAATTTGCAAATTCAATTAGTTGTTTTGAGATTCTATCTTTCATGAGTCAACGGAGACCATACGCAATTTGGTTTGCTGGCCTCAATTAATATTGCTCTATGCATATCACCTGTTAGTATTGGCCGTTTCTAAAAAATGTATTAAGTTGTGTCTAATTTGCAATTAGGCAATGCTTAGATTGTTACGCAACTTTAATATTTATAGTAAAAAAATTAATTATGGAGAGGCAGTTTCAATGTCGCTCTTATTTATGCCGCCTTAATTTATTGTTTACATTGTGGTATTAACCTTAAATCTGCTAATTCTGATGCAATAATGTTTTTCTAATCTGTACACAATACACAGTTATTTATGTATTAATATATTGGTAATAATTTGCACGGTTTACTTTTTTTAAGATTTATTTTAAATAAATAATAAATTAGTACAAAGTTGTGTATGCTTGCGAACAAAGGTAGAATTAACAAACTGGAAATATAAAAAATAAAACAGTAATTTATTTAAAGAAAAATAGACATAACATAGAATATAAATATTATAGTTACAAAGAATTTACAAGGGATACACACATAGTGTGGATCGATGAGTATTGTTGGTTTAAATGGCCTTAATGTCCGTAGCCATAGTAGTCGTGTTGGATGTCGTGGTGGATGTCGTGGTGGATGTCGTGGTGGACATCATGTACTGGCACAGCAATTGGCACCTTAACTGGGTAGGGTACTGGTTTTTCAATGTGTATTGGGACGTGCTTTTCGATGGTATATGGGACTGGTCTGTCGACGGCAATCTTGATTGGTACTGGGACAGGTCTCTCGACTGGGTATGGGATGTGCTTCTCAACTGGGTATGGGGCTGGTACTGGTATTTTTACTGGTACGGGGTATGGCTTTTCAACGGGGTATGGAATTGGTCTGTCGACTGGTACCTTAACTGGGTAGGGAACTGGCCTTTCCACTGGAACAGCGATGTGTTTTTCTACATGTACTGGGTAGGGTTGGGGTACATGTACTGGGTATGGCCTGTCTACTGGTACTTTGACTGGGACTGGAATGTGTTTGTAAACTGGGTAGGGTTGTGGTACATGCACTGGTACTTTGACTGGATATGGTACTGGTTTCTCAACTGGGTAAGGTTGTGGTACTGGTACCTTAACTGGGACGGCAATGTGCTTTTCAACTGGGTAAGGTTGGGGTACGTATACCTTGACTGGGTAAGGTCTGTCTACTGGTACCTTGATTGGTACTGGAATGTGTTTTTCAACGGGGTAGGGTTGTGGAACTGGTACTGGTACCTTGACGGCCACCTTGACTGGGTATGGTACTGGTTTCTCAACGGGGTAAGGTTGAGGCACTGGTACTTTGATTGGCACAGCAATGTGCTTTTCAACTGGGTATGGAATGTGCTTCTCAACTGGGTAAGGGACTGGAACACCCTTGAGCAAAGTGATGGTCTTTTCTACGGCAGTGTGGTGTCCAAGATCGATTGGGCCGTAAGAAAATCCGTGCCCCAATCCGGATAAACCCAAAGAAAGTCCTCCGTCAAATCCATGGCCTCCTTGTCCAACAAGGTACCCGTGATCGATTTCAGGGCCGTATCCGTACCCTAAAGTGAGTAATCCACGTTTTGTTTGCTTCTTGTCTTCGGCTACAACCGCTGCTTTCTTTTGCTTCTCCTCCGCCTCGGCATTTATAGCCACAGCGAGGACTAAGACTGACAAAAACAGCTGGAACAAATAATTGTATCACTATTTACCACTTTACCAATTGTACACATATCCAAGTGCACTAAATTAAGAAGCGCTGAACTGAAAGTATGAATTTGTACAAAGATTAAGTGAGACTCCTGAAATTACAACAATAGCTATCTAGACCGTCTAATTAACAAAATTTATAACAGTGTCGAACAAAAGCTAATTTAATAAATACAATACTCCGCGACAATTCGAATTAAGTAACTTGAGATTATTAAATGAGAATGCTAGTAAATTCGACCTAGACACTAAAGCACTTGAATAATCCAAAACATGGTCACTTCGGTCACTTTTGGTTATCACATGCAACACGTAACACTTTGGAACTCACCAAAGGCTTCATATTGTGTCTCATGAGGGCTGAAAGAGTTCAAGAACTGAACTGTACGACTTTAAGAGGGTACCGCCGACTTATATACCTCTACCTCACTTTCGCTTCTTTGAAAGACGTAAAGAACCGCCACCACTTAATCTGACACCACGTTGTGTAAAATCTTCTCCCGCCTCGCAGTGGTTTGTTTCCACGGATCCGTTTGAGAAAGTCATTTTTCAACCCGACCTAAGCCTGAGGTCGCTCCTACGAAGGTGTCCTTTACGTAACATTTGATACGCCGGTTGCATGTGTAGGTATGTATGCACTGTCAGATGGTACCCGACCGTGCATAAGAGTTAAATCGGTCTTGTTTCGGGCCGCTTAACTTGGCCATTTCATCATAGCCGTTTTTCACGCTGAAACATCGCTGCGTCCTTAAACTTCCTGCAAATCTAGTTCATTGTAATAATTGCAAACTGTGTTGGTTTCAGATATTTCGTTAGTACTCTTCTCCAGTTTCAAATTTACCGAGCGTTATGCCGTGCCGCAGGACAATACGACCCCATCGATCCGACGCGTCCCTTGCACAAGTGCGACATCTACAGGAGCAAGGAAGCTGGCAGGATCCTCACGTAAGTACCTACCTTTAGTACAAATGTGCAAATTAGCACCTAAGGCAATGCAAATTTTAACACCGCCGTTTCAGACGCCATAATCGTAACCTTAGCATTAAACCTGCAATAACTGATTTACAATGTGTTTCTTCATAATGAAAATGTAAAATTATAATTATGCTCTCGTATATGGCTACTTAAGCATATGTAGCGAGGTGTGTCAAATGCCAGACTGCTTAAACTAAAATGTAACAAAAAGCGGGCTGTTAAAATTGTTTATTCATGCAAACCAATGCGCTCTAAGTTTTTATTATCATGGTCCATTGTCTAAATTACCTCTTTAAAAATTATTTAAATAGTTATCCTTCCAATTACATATACAGTGATACCTCGGTTTTTGTTACCTTCGGTTATCGTCTGTTTCGGTTGTCGTCACGAAAAAGTTTGCTCGGTTTTCATTGGTTGCCTCGGATTTCGAATCCAGTATTATTGATTTTTCGAAAACAAAGGGCATACACGTGTTCTGAAGTTCTATTCACACAACACCGGCATTTTATTTTCCGTCCCTTTTCAAACCAAAATACATCCGACCAAACCAATGTCAAGGATAGATGTCTACCCACGTACACTAGGAGAAAATTTAAATGTCCATTTTTTTTTGTTGGCTGCACAAATCGTTTGTACCTACTATATTAGTACCCTGCTGTATTCATAGATCAAACTACGACCCTTTAGTACAAATTATATGCGCGGCCAACAAAAAACGGACATTTTAATTTACTCCCAGTGTACACTGTGCCTCAGTTCTTTCGTGTAGTCATTTGACATGTAATTTCCTATTGTTTTAGGTTAGGAGTTTCACATTATTTTTATTTGTTAAACTTACGAAAATTCCGTATAAAATGTATTTTTGTTGTCTAATTAAGAGTATCTAGAATTAATTCGATTTACATTGATTCATATGGGAATTACTGTCTCGATTTTCGCCGATTTCGGATTTCACCGACTGTGTTGGAACGGATTCTCGACGAAACCCGAGATACCACTGTATGTAATTGATTCATATCTATAAATCTATGTCATCCACTTTCTTCTCAATCTTGCATGACAAAAGAATCACATATTTTCACAATCTTTTATGGAGAAACATAACGCACACTTTTTCAACCGCAATGTTGCCAGGTTATTAAAATTATATTAATCGCCTCTTTAACGTAAAAATATAGCTCCTTATACTCACATTATTGTCAATAAAATATTCATAATGCACGTTTTATGATAATATCATAACGAAATTTCAATTTTTCCATTTGAGTATCTTCATATATTTCATTCACTTCTTACTTATTATTCACAAAAATCGAATATATTTAAATTATTTATCAACCTGATGCCACATATTAAAGAAGATGTATCTCTCTTTCGTGGTAACGTCTTTAGTATAAATTCCAGTGTCACCAAAATTTCCCACAATGTTTTGTTAGAGCATATTGCTCCTTTTTTAATTGTTATTCCAGAACAGATGGTAATAATTTATTTATATAACTAATACCGTGTTGCAGCATTAATGTTTATGAGATTTTGCTCAACCACTTAGTCAAAGTATTTAAAAATTGTGCAAATTATTGCCCATTGTTAAAGTACAAATGGCCCAAACGCTTATCTAACGCATCTAAACTCGGTTTCCTCTTATGATAAACTTGAAGATTTTTTTAACATCAAACGAATGCATTCTTAATAAAAATTATGAACCAGAAGATGGTGCACATTAATAATAAATGGTTTTAAATATAGCCCGCTTAGTTATTCATGGCTCCTCCTGGCGCAATTACATTAATTAATTTAGCAAATTTTGCAACAAGCAACAAAACGTCGAACTGCATAATTAAATTTTTGTAATAATAAAAAATAGCGTTGTGGAACATTTATATGAGGCGCTGTTGAAACGCTGTCCTCCGCTTTCTCCGTCGCTATATTTTTATCTTGCAAATGTTTTCCGGGATGTCGGCCCGATAGTCTTAACACCAATTTAGATGGCAATCTCATGTGTGACGACAATGACTCCTTCGTGTAATTGCTTGTTGTAACCTTGAGTTGCATCAGTTTTACCATGCGGAAAATTAAATTTTGCCTGAAATTTAAAAAAAAAAGAAACAAAAAGTTGGGCGCATATTTTTACAATTATTTTCAATAATAAACAGATATTATTTATCATGCTGCCATCTTGAAGGCTACATATAAAAACTTATTTGCTTTACTAAGTATGTATATTTTAAAACTACTGTATCTATAGTTTGTAGGTAAATATTCATTTTAAAATTCTATTGTGTATACATACAGGTATATACATATCTATAAGAAATCACGATAAATACAATGAAATTTTGACAACTAATGCTTGCCATTAAGTTCAGTGCAATTCGAAACGTTCATCACATTTTGGGATATGCAGTTTTAAAAGGTGTCCAATTTATAACGCAAATTTCTATTTCAGGCCAGCTTGTCAAACGGCAACTGCTCGTTTTATATGTAAAATGATCTCAGCATCACGTATACCAATTTACAACATATGGTTTGAAATTTAGGCCGTAATCGCAATACGCTACCAAACCCATATTTGTGTAAATAGTTTGATCATTTGCTTTTTTAATCCGCGTACAGTGAAATCGCTGGCGAGCAGATCAAACCGTTACATAAGGTTGTAATTGACAAGATTAAACTTATATTATAGATGCATTGGGCGCCAGTAAATTAGATGATCGCACCTTTAAATAAGTGTCAAAATAACGTTACTCAAGTTAAAAACTAAACTTTCCTAATGTACTCATTTACATGCATTATAACACTATTAACCCAAGTTATTTTTAGAGGCGATTTTGCAACGTAATTCTGAATTAATAAGCTGCAGCAACATTTCATATCCAAGATCATTATTAAACTTTTTAATGTCTTTCAGTTTTTAATGCGGCGCTGATTGGCTCACTGCGATAGTCACCGCGCTTTTACAATAATACTCATTTTCATTCAAAGAGATCACGTTTGGCCGGACCGTCTTATACGTGGAGTCGCTTACATTTTCAAACGAGCACCTTCACTTTTGTTTACCGTAAAGAATGAGTCTATTCCTATTACAAATACAGTTATAAATTAGCAAGGTTAAGAGACCTAATAAGACAGGTGAAGAAAGTGGGAACGCGGGGAAACCATTATTCATTTTTATTTTCATAACTCAAAGGCAGTAAAAATAATTAGCGCCCAAAGCAACGTGCAAGGTGTTGATATGGTCTGGTGTTAATTGTTGCGATTAATTGTCCATATTGTTCGACTTTCGTAATTATGATTGCATTATTAATTTACGGTTACGAACAAATTGAAGTGTGAGAAATTTCCCAAATAACTAAATGATGTATTGGTTGTTTAGACATTGAGTATTTTAATTATTCGACAGTACGTATTTGGAAGAAACTATTGTTATGAGCTTACATCTGCTGTTTCAGTTTAATGCATAAATTCTGGAACAAAGCGGTCCAAATGTAGTAATGTGTAAGTAAGTGTGTATGATTTACATAACTTTCTGCTCTTTGCTCTACTCATGCGTAACCATTACATACTTTTACTCTCACCATATGTAACAAGATCGACTTTTACGATTATTTAAATTATTTTCATTGCCTTGAGAATTCCTCTTGTTATACAAATGCGTGTTATTTCCACCATTGACGAATTTGTTGCGTATTCTGGGTACTTGTGTTGACATGAATGTTTAATATACATGTACTTTGTAAAGTCTTGAACTACTTCACAGTCATAACGAGATTTAATATCAATATCATTTTAATGTAATTTTTTTTTGTTGATTTGTTACATAAAATTTAAACAAAAAAAATTATTCTCAACATTGAACTTAAGCAGATGAGGCTTTCCTCCTTTACTTTCGCAGCTTGAGCATTAAAAATAATGCGCTAAATTATCATAGATATTATAAACAAGTTACTTAGCACATACGTCAGAAAGCGCCAATTAGCTCCGTAACGAACAATAGATAAGCCATGCGGGTGCAGTTGAGAGAGTATTGTTCAAAACCTATTCTAAACACAACATTACAACACATCTAAGCTGCAGTTTTGTTAATTTGTTAATTGATGAAAGTAGGCTGCGCAAAGCGGTTGGTTTTAGCCAATTTATCGGTTCATCGCGAGTTCAATTCCTTTCCCAGCGCTTAAAACAAACAAAAACGAAAATCTCAACTTAAGATGCACGTTATATTGGTTGAGATGAAATCTGATTCACTTAATTTCCGACGTGGAAGCCGTAAATAACATTTTCCTCGCTACGTAACCATTTTATCCAATAGGAAGAGAAAAAGGCGGTGAAAATAAATCATTAGTTAGATAGATTTGCTTCAGACGGAAGTTTGTCAACGTGCAAATGGATAGATACATATCATATGCATATATCGAAGGCTCGTTAGATTTCAATAGAGTTGTCTTGGTGTGAAGCAACGACTCATTATCGAATGCAACTGCGAAAGCTTCCTCCTGACATCGGAATCGCTGCACCTATCGCACGTTAAGTCATCACACGAATCTAGTTTATTGGATCAAAAAAGACCTTGCTGCCCAACTCTCTGTACCTCTCACCGATTGCCTGCATTTCCCGCAATGTTTGTGTACTCACAAAGCGCTAATCCGCCTCGGACACATTTTGCTTGCATTCAAGGTTTCCTTCACAGACTGAAAAACACGCCTCCCTTGGTTTTTTCCCTGTTGGTTTTCTCGTGAATGGCAAACTTTCGTTCGGCGCTCTTTACAGGTTTTACCTAAGAACATTTTTAATTCGGATCGTTGTAATGTTGAAATGTTAAAACACTTTCGTTACAACAAATCTTCCCTATATTTAATAAATCTTATAGACAAAGAAGTGACAAATATTAGATCGACAATTCAAGCATTAGAACAAAACGATCCTAGCGTCTAAAAAACCATAAGAAATGTTCTTTGGAAGTCACATTTTCTCCTCACAATGTCGGGAAATCCCGATCCCGAGCATACCAAATCATAAGTTAGGTATATCGAAACTCGCTACCCAACTCCGACAATAATATCAAAAACTAAACATGTAACCTCTATGAGACTTTATCCAAAACCCACCGCAAACTTGTTTCACCATTTAAATCTGTACGACAATGTAGTCTATTGCAAACTTACATTCCCAAGTAGTATACCCACTTGTATTCAATAATCTTAAAAAATTTTCTTTAATATATTGATACAACCAATCAAAAAATTGTTTAAACACATGAAGTAAAAGGAGACCGTTACACAGATTTATCCAATGTAAACATGCGAAATTTGTCAATGCAGACGTATGTGTAAATGTTAAAATTGTGTAATTCTACTGTATTTTACTTCATTTAACTTTTCGTGATTTCACAAACAAATAATGTCGGAAGTATTATTATTTTACATACTTTAATTTATCACAAGCAAGGCTGCCCTCACGAATTGTATGGTAGATCTTTCGCAGCAAAAAGACCGGTACCGCCAAAGTTATAGTGAAACACACGGTAGATATGTCAGCACTCATGGAATTATTAAAAATTCATAAATACCTCGTCATTCATACGAATGTTAGTCATTTTGTACATCATGTGGAATATTTAAATTTTACTAATTTATGTTTTTTTGGTAACAATTTTTTTTAGAAAGTCCACATATTATTAAATAAACAAATAGGGTATGCCGCCTAATTGTGAAACTGTTTTCTTGTAGTTGCGTCCCATTTTTAAAAAATTTGGTGTCAGTACAAGGTTATTGCCAGAAAGTATGCCAATTTATCACCTACTGAAATGAATTAATTAACTTGTTGATAAAACATTAATTAAGGTATGTCTACTATAAATAACCTCATACTAATTAAGGTACATTAAAATCAATAAATAACGTTGGCCTGCTGAAGAATTCTTAGCCAAAGTCTTTATTATTACCTTTGGAATACATTTTTAATGGAAACTAATTTCATTCATATACAAAACGAGAACACCATTGCCACGTTTTTGATAAGTTAAACCGTTTCTATTATGTCAATAATTACATAAATGTTATGGACATTCTAATCCAATTATTATCCTACCAACTTTTGTCTGTTTCTTTGTTGTAGTAGTAATAAATAACCTGCTCCACACTATTTGACATTCAATTCCCTCAGTTGACAACTCTTGCGGTTGCGTCCTTGGCTGCGAGCACATTTCTTTCCTGAATTGTAATTATTGTCCGACAAAAACTAAAAAACACTTTTATATTACTTGAATACACCTCCGCCTCTATTAATTAATAAAAGAATTAGTTATTCCCACGTCTATCTCTAGAATCAACCGGAAAGAAATGTAAAAGTTACATATGCTAAACTTCGTTTGTTAGCATAAAACAACATTAAAACCGACCAGATTTGGTAAAAACTCAAACGCATTCATTTTCTAACCGACGTCTCTGCGTTCGCAGAAGAAGCATTGACCTAATTCTCATGTTTGTCTGGAACAATGAGATTTCTCTGCCCAGGGATTAGCATATTGTTCTAGTAAAAATGTTGAAAAGCTAGTTCGTCTGCGGGCATGCGACCTGTTCTCTAGAAGTTGTGTTATATAAAATGTAATGCGTATTAAAATTTATAGATGCGTTCTATTGGACTTCTACGTTTCTCACGATGAACGTCCCATACTGTAGCCAAGATTAAGAAATTAAGTGCGCTATTGCCCAATGAACATTTTTCTCTTACTTTAGCGACACTTAATTTAAGTATCGTGAGGATAAACGCTAGCACGGAATGTGCCTGCTATCCTTAATTTTTCTCAATACTAACTACCTACCTAATTAATACATTGCATAGCATGAATAGATTGCAAATTGTAAGTCGCGTATACCGAGGCGCATATAACATAAACGAGAGTTGCATAATTTGAATCACGGTATCTGCGGAATTCTATTATATTTTTTTGTATTTTCAAATAGTCACATTAAACTGATATACAAATAATTGTTGAGAGCGATAGTTTTCAATTAACGCAAGCCACCATAAACGCAGCAAAGGAAAATAGGCTAATAAAAACTATCGGCTATCTCGGCATGATGTAAGAGCGGAATTTGCAAATCATAATCCAATGGTTGCTTTAGTGCTTTATCTGCCGTTTTAACAACATTTAAACCATAATTAATATTCACACGCACAATAAACTTTCGTGCTTGCCGTTTCCATAAGACCGCAATGATTAGGACTGTAATTGCGTGAAGAATCGCTTTGGTTTTTACAGGAATTATCTTTAAGGTTGTCTTGTGCAAAAATGTTGTAAACTGAAATGCAAATGAGCGCCAGCTTTTTCTTAGATTTAATATCTAGTAGATTTAGTTTAACTTAAATCTGCACTTGGATATGTTGTGCAGGACATACCATAAACAAACATGTAATGTACACAAACATAAATGTACACATGTACTCCTACTGAAGTAATTAAGAAACGTTTCCAAGAATATCTACATAAATCTGTATTCAAACGTAAATTACAATCATTCCACTTTTACCGTAGCCTTGATTTAATCTTATTAATAATATTAAATTGGAATATTTTAAAATTAATGTCATAAAAATTTGTGTCCGTTCATTACGAAATAGAACAATTATTACTGCAATTATAATCATTATTTATTTCTTTTTATAGGCAGTTGATGGAAAAAGGTTCCTCTTTACCTTGGTCTGATGCCTTGTTCCAAGCGATAGGTGAAAGCAGATTGGATGGAGGGGCACTGAGGGATTATTTTCGTCCTTTGGAGGATTGGTTAAGAAACGAAAATTTGAGGACTCAAGAATTCGTTGGGTGGGTCTACGATGGCGATTATTGCAAGCAAAGCATAGAAACCGCTGGGTTACAAGTGTACGGAGGCTTCTATAACTCAGCTCTAAGAACAAAACCTGCTACCATTTTACTTCTATTAGTCGCATTTGCGTATATACTTAACACCTGATCATCATTTATGATTTCCATTTTACGTAAAAACATACGTATAAAAAATTTAGTTAAGAATGCGATTAGTACTGATTTTTTTAATGTATAATATACATATTTTGTAAACTATGATGTTATCGTATCTAAGTAGTTTGTATTTTATTAGATCACCTACAAATTGTTCAATTATATTATTTTTAAAATATAATTTTTTTAAAATATGCCTTCTTTTATTTACCCCGTTATTAAGTCTGTAACCATGAACCTTCTTTCGTTAAATGAAGTTATTATTTCGATATTAGTGAACAATGCGCTGTTCTCAAAGGTTTATGTGTTCACCTAAACAGCATTTGTTTCCCGAACAATACCCGTGGCAAATTACAGGCAAGTAAGTCCTACCAAAAGATTCGATGCAATCTCGATGATGTGACCTTTCATCTACTAATTTAAGGTTAACTAACTAATTATGTAACGAGATTAAGACACCGAGGTGCCGCAACTGCCACAGTTATGTCCGGGACATGTAATATTTGTTATGTTTCTCGCTATTCTTCGAGAAATTCCACCTCGCTTTCACGTCAAAGGCACGCATCAACCATCTGTCGTGCACAGAATCAAAACAGAAGCTGATCAGCTATGTATTGAGGAAATTGAATCGGATTTTATTGCGGTTGCGTTATATCACACACATAATTATGAAGTAAGGTAATATGAAGCAGGTCTAATTATTTAGGATCGACGCAGAGCGCTCTTTATCTGTTGATTTGCTCGCCACGGAGCAAATTGCATATGTGGATGAAAACCTTTCACGGAAATTGTAAATTTTGTGTCGGTAATCCATGAATTTCATGACTAAAGAAAGTGTTCGTATTTGAATAACTTTTCCCCCTGGAACGAATGCGCATAAAAGATGTACTCTAATAAAAAAGGAATTCTAAATACTTCATATGGCAATTACACACTAACATGCATACAAGTATTCTACGCTAAGGACCGGAAAAATACAATCAAAACATATTCTTCATTAAATGCGGCAAAAATTTATTATGTAATAAGTAGGTGTAGTATGCAATCCAAACTAATTGTAAGTATTCACCATTGTCAGCTATGTGGTTATTAAACTTTTTGGCGCTCTTATTTAGAAGTTTTTTTTGTCCCCGTTTTTAAGTTTGTTTAGTTCTAAATTTGAAATACTAACAGAATGTAATATAAATACAGTTATTTCCATTTAAAAAAAATGTCCTTTTACTCAAAAATTCAAGAACAGGAACCACAAAGTTTTGCATTAGTTTATCTCAGTGAACACTAAAAATATTATTACTTTGCTAATCTTGTAACAATTATCTATATTTCAGAATAATCAACAAACATAATTACCGTCTTAATGTACGTACATACGTACGTACGTACGTCCATCCGTCGGTAATTTTCCCATTTTAAGGAATATGATTTCTATGGTGAGTGTGTATCGATGGTTGCGCCACTATGAAAAAATCGCATTTTAAAGAACATCAATACATTTTGTAAGGGAGAATTTAACTACTTGCATCAAGAAATTAAAAAGCAACGAAATAAATTATTGTTTTGCTCTAATCGTTTATGTTAGCGAATAATTTGTTTGGTACCAAAGGGTCGCGGGTACCCCCGTATAAACAACCTTGAAGCTGAAAGTCGGAATTTTGACGTTTCAACTCCAGTGCAGGTGGCTTACCATCTACGCCGCTGACATTTTTTGAAGAAACAAGTCAGACGTCTTAGAGCCCTATTGGGGCCTAAATATGGGCCAAACGTGTAAGTTATACATTAACAGTTAGTTAAAGTATA
>JAWQRP010002296.1:0-15983 GCA_033557875.1 Quadriops clusia | reverse complement strand
AATAGTGAAATAAATTTGTTAGTTAATAGAGTAAATATAGGATAAGGTAATTGATAGAAATTAGAATACTGTAAATTGTGAGTGATAGGATAACAAAAAGATGGCACTGACGGTAATGTGTTTTGGGAAAATAAAAAAAAATTAGAATGTATTATAAAAGTT
Source organism: Quadriops clusia (assembly GCA_033557875.1). Lineage (NCBI taxonomy): Eukaryota > Metazoa > Arthropoda > Insecta > Coleoptera > Hydrophilidae > Quadriops > Quadriops clusia. Next base: position 15,821 of record JAWQRP010002296.1, on the reverse strand, counting down.
TAGGTTGAACAGTTGATTTTAATGTGCTGTAATGTATAGAGTAAACAAGTTTTATACAGTAAAATTAATTTTAAAACGTGACAAAAATAGAATTTTAAATATCGTGAGTAATGATACGTTTGTGAATGTAGGGGTAATGGAAAGGCGAATGTTTGAGATTGTTGTTATAATGAGAGAGGTGTTTTATAGGAACCATGTATCTTTAGATTACTTCTGAAGAAGCCTACAAATATGGACGAAACGTTAAGAAAATAAAGAGAATTAACGAGTAAAGCTGTAATTTTATTAATTAAAAAGATACCTAACTTCTCCCAGGAAATAATATAAAAAAATGAAATTAGAGGTCTTTTGTGGTATTTCTTTTACCATGTAATCTTTGTCTACAAATCAACAAGTGCTTGATTCATGGCTTTTATCAAAAATTACTACAAAAGCTACAAAGCCTAGTGTCAGCACGAAGTAAACAGTTATTTGCAAGAAACTGCAGCAACTTCTGGTTACAAAATCATTACATTTATTTAAAACCAAGTCATACTCAAGTGTCTACCAAATTTGAGCCAATTTCGTACATTAATATTCGAGATATTAGTAAATGTCCAATAATTTTGCTTTTCGGTTCACTGTGAATCGCTTCGGCGAGCGCCTATTCCCTTTGATATAAATCCGAGGAAGCGAAGGCCGCAGGCCGATAGTGTTGGCAAGACATGAGGGTCGCGAGCAGCCCGACCCTCATGTCTTGTGTGGCTCGCGAACGAGCGAAGCGAGTGAGCGAGCGCATCCGCAGCTAAATTTATTAAAGAGAGCAGGACTAAGAATTTGTACCTACCTGCTATCATAGAACATATTTTTTGTTCGCACAATTATAATTTTTTTTTATACATCATATAACTGTAATCATATTGTCCTTCATACAACTCAAATTGTGACGAAGGTCCGACAGACATGAACGCAAACTAACCCAAATCTGTCAGTCCAAATTGACCCACATTTTAAACGAAATTTCTCCAAGCAGTAGACCTCCAATGACAATTCACATTTTGCAATTGTTGTTGATAATTAAAAAAAAATAATTTACAACTACAGGCCTTGACTTCCGAAAATAAAGTGTCAACGAAAAGAACAATCGCCGTTATCTTATGTACACCAATTTTGAAGTATAAATGCTCATCAGCACTTAGCTACCAAACAGTTCCTGAAAATTTCGTAAAATCACCTGCGTCATCTCTTGCTTCTTTAGATTAAGTGTTTAATCAGCAGACAGTTCCAAAGAATCCCGAAACAATGGGCCTCATCATTTGATATCACGATTATCTTATTTACTTGTCGGAGTTTTTATTTGTTTAACGGAAGATTTTATAACGAAGCGTTACGGTAATTAAAGTAAATGTTAAGTATTCGCTGTTGTTGCCTCTTGGTTTTGGTTAATTGAAGACAAAGTTTTGAAACTTTGTGAAAAACTTGAAGAGAAAGTCGAGGACATCAATTTGAAGACATCAATTTGAAGACATCAATTTGAAGGCATCAACTTGAAGGCATCAACTTGAAGACATCAAATTGAAGACATCAACTTGAAGACATAAACTTGAAGACATCAACTTAAAGACATCAACTTGAAGACATTACCTTAAAGACATCAACTTGAAGACATTATCTGGAAGACATCAACTTGAAGACATCAACTTGAAGACATCAACTTGAAGACATCAACTTAAAGGCATCAACTTGAAGACATCAACTTAAAGGCATCAACTTGAAGACATTATCTTGAAGACATCAACTTGAAGACATTATCTTGAAGACATCAACTTGAGGACGACAATTTGAAAACATCAACTTGAAACCATCACCTTGAAGACCCAAACTCAAAACATAAACTCTAAGACGAAACAAATACTTGAAGAAGAACCCAAAACTCAAAGAAAATGGCCAAAAAACTAATCGCCATATTTTTCATCCTCGCCTTTTCCGTAAGTATCTCTTTTTTTAATTTAACACCTCTAAGAACCAAACCATCAATACCTTAACTATCCACGTAAATGGTTTTGATTGTACTCGGCCCAAGACATTAATAATGAATAAATTGTACGCCAGGTCGTTGCGTTTTCAAAAGGCTCTAACCTTGACGAAAGGCAGGTTGCTTCCCCAATTGAGTCTCTTCTGGAAGTCATCAATCTCCCGGAAATCAACAAGAAGTTGAAGCAGGACAACCTTCCTGAAGTGGACGACAATTTGGTCGAATTCGTGCTCAACATTTATAACACCTCGATGAACGAAGTCTATCCGAAATTGGAGTCTTCCACCACCATCGAGGAAAGCATTGACGTGGTCAACGACGTCTTCCACACCAAAGTCTTGGTCATCAAGGATGACAACCTTTTGGTCAACTTTGCCGGAGCGTTCAACATCTACAGGACTTCCATCAACCACCATTTGAGGAACTTATACAGGAGCAATTACTTCATGGGGTTTATCGCTTCGAGTCTCATCAGAATTTACGAATCCCAATATATCCCTTACTTCAGGAACCTAATCCAAGGGATCAAAATCCCATTGGAATCTCAAGGTCCTGAAGAGGTCTTCACGGAATTGAGCCGAAGTTTGGACTTGTCGAGAAGCGATCAATCCGGGAATCTATTCCAAGATATAATCACCAACGTCCAGACGAGCATTTCCAACATTTTCAACAGCATTATAACACAAATGGAAAGTTTGACCAATCGAGTAATAGGTTCTATCCAGAAGTATACCATTGCCTCCGAAGATCCAAAGAACGTTCTAACCACCATTTACGCTTATGCAACCAATACCATTCTTGGAAAGACTTCAGAAATAATCCAATTGGCCACCAAAACCATCACTGACAGTTTCCGACCTTTCGTCATCAATCCAAACGAAAAAACTGGTTTGCAAAGAAGCGCTAATTGGTGGAAAGGGGGTTGGCAATCGGTCGGAGAAGCCTTTAAAATCGTGAATAGGTGGATATTCTTCGCTTTGGATTACTCTACCTTCCGGTTGATGACCAAATTATGGGAAACCGTCAAAGTCTTTTTCGACGGCTTGTACGAGAGAATATTTCTATTGCCTGATGATGCAGAATTGCGTGTGTTGAGAATCAATTAACCAATCGGCTAGGTTGCTTCTTCTGTAGCTTTTAGAGATAGTTTTTGTCTTATTTATTGAGTTCTAAGTTAAATAAAGTCAGTACCTTGTTTGGGCCCCGAGTTATTTGATTTCTAACGGTGGAAGAACAATGGTTTGAAAGATTTTATCTTGTTTGCTCTTAAAAAATAAAAAACTTCTTTGAGAAATAAATTTGGAGTTTATTGCCATGGGGTTTTCATTTCCAGGTTGTCAATGCAACCAATCGACTTGCATTGGAGGAAGAGAAAGATTTTGGAAGTGAAGACTTTCTAAATGAAGATTTGCTAAAAGAAGATGTTCTAAATGAAGATTTTCTAAATGAAGATTTTGGAAATGAAGACTTTGGAATTGAACAAGTCAATCGAAAAACTCAAGCAAAAGCCTTTGATTGGATAGAAAACGCAATATCTACCTTTCGTGGATTCATATCCAAGATAATTGAACCAATCTTGAATTCCTGCAATATCGTAGCGACCAAAATGATTACAACTATTGAAAGCTATTACATTTCTAATTCAAGTGGCTTTTTCGCTTCCATTTGGGCTTTAGTCGTCAACTCTATCGTCCAAATTTTGGCCCAAGTCATCACCGTCATCAACCTTGTTATCAACGAAATTCTTTTGCCTTTCATCAAAACTGACTCGATAGGTGGAGGCTATGTTTGAAAATCTTGTGGAGTTTGAATACAATTAACTATGACTCGGATAAAATAACAAAGGTTGAAATTATAGTTACTAATAAATTATAGTTACTAATAAATTATAGTTACTATTAAATTATAGTTACTATTAAATTATAGTTACTATTAAATTATAGTTACTATTAAATTATAGTTACTATTAAATTATAGTTACTAATAAATTATAAGTAAACTAATTATACATTGTATTGGTCATCCAAAACACATTTTCATAATTTTGGAAATTTATTTGTTTACTTAGCTGAATCGAGTTTTTATTTTGTAGGTTTTTCTAAATTTGGTTCTCGCTTCAGAGGCTAATTTACTAGTTGTTACCAATTTAGTAAATTGGATTGGTACCACTTTGAAAAACTTTTTCGTTTACATGCTAACTTCTTTAGACAGACTTACTCAGGGAGTTTTTCATGATTCTATTTTTTATTTATATAGTGTCACTATCGAGCAGGTTATAAATGCAATTTTTGGTTAATTATTTTTCTAGGGCATTATATATTTTATTAGTGTAATACTTATAATAAAAAGTACTGTAATCAAAACCATTCCATTTTTTGTATCCTTTTTGTTTCTTTTCCTTGATTTTATCTTTTTTTTAAATTTTACTCATTTTTTTTAAATTTTACTCATTTTTTTAAAATTTTACTCATGTTTTATATCACATATTATTTTCTAGAACTCAAATGGAATACCAGGGAATTCTAAAGATTTAGATTATGATTTGGATTACATATACAGTGACACCAATCTTTACGAACCAACAATTCCAAAAGAACCAAAAATTGGAGGTAGTCTACAAAATGTTTTCCAAAATTGGTCCTCATCGATAAAACACTTTATTTCCAAAGGATTCGAATATATTCTATCTATAATTAATGGAGCTTCCAATGCAGCTATAAATTGGATGGGAAGTAACGCTATAAATTCACAACCAGAAAATTTTTGGAATATTATTTTAAGTTATTTTGTGAATAATTTCGTGAATCTTGGAGTGCAAGCCGTGACTTACGTCAATGTTCTATTTAATGATATTTTTCAACGTTTTATTGTCACTTAAAACGTTCCAACGTATCGTTAAATAAATAAAAGTGTAGATATGCAAATAATCTAGTTATAATAAAATTATTTGAATAATAAATAACCTTGACCACAATTTTTGTGTATTATTTTTTTATTGTCTTATTTAATATACTAGGACTAAATGAGCTTTGAAATTTATCATTTTCTTTCTTTACAGGTTGACAGTATTCTTCGTGCCAATGAATATAATCATGAATTTACCGAAGGCTCCGTTAAATCTTATGATTCGAATCAACTAGCATCTAATAGCCCTATAGAAGACACTAGATCTGAAGCCTCATGTTTGCTCACGACAGGTAAGATAATTTTTTTAAGTTTTGCTATTGATTATCTTCCTCTAACTCAACCATTCAATTTAAAAAATAACTTCTTTTTTTTATTTTGTATTATACAAGGTGGAGGAAAAGTTAATATTAATTATGTTGTGTTTGTTAATTCTCAGTAATATGTAATTCAGCCATTAAACGTTGTAAATTAAACAAAATGTTAAGCATTTTGAACATTAGTTGCCATAATATAATAATAATAATAATAATAATAATAATAATAATAATAATAATAATAATAATAATAATAATAATAATAATAATAATAATAATAATAATAATAATAATAATAATAATAAATAATATATAATAAAATAGAATAATATATAATAAAATAGAATAATAATACTTAATATTTTTAATGTTGTATTATTTTCGGAAAATCGACTTTTGGTCCACCCTGTATTTACATTATGTAGGTGCGTACTTTTCGTGCTTTCCTTATTTTATTTTGCAACTTTCCACCATTTTAAATTATCTTTATTTAAGTTTATCTTCAATCAAAATATTCTAACTTGTGATTAATAAATTTTTAAAAAGAATTAACGTTGATTATCAATAATAAATTTAATGATAGGTGTAACTTAAGTATGTTAATAATCAATTAGTAATGAAAAAATAATAGTGAAACAAACATAATTGCGAGAACATAATGATAATTAATGAATACTAACAATCATAATATTTTTTAAAGTGGAGTCTTGGATGATAAAGTTCAAGTGGAATACATATCTTTAATTCTGGCATAAAAAATTTTTGTTGTGTTTTCATTTTTTACTTATAATGATAGTATTATGCTTTTTTAATTTGTTTCCTATACTTTCTGTAAGATTTCTCACATATGGCAGACTAATGTATATTTGTTCATTTTTATCATTTGAGTTTGTTTATGCTATATTTATAATTATTATCACAAATTGAGTGTTATTTAATTTTATTAGAGTCAATTTTATTTTTAAGTTTTCCCCCATATTTTTCATGTTATCAAATTTTTTGATTTGTCTATTTTTTGTTTTAATGAATTTATTTTCATATTTGCTATTTTGTGTGTCAAAAAACGCTTTCAAAACCGATTGTGGTAGTATTTTCTTAACGTTTTTTACAAGTTCATCTTTCTCTATTTAACACAAACATGGTATATATTGTGCCATCTAGTATTAAATTTAAGATTTTTTGATTGAACATTTCTGTTGAATTATCTATTAATCGGGTTTTTTTTCTCTCCCTTATATTTACTTTAAACCCTACACTACTACTTAATTATTCTAGTAATAATAAATGTTATACTTAAAAGAAAAAACATGTGTGCATATACATTTAAACAAGCAAAATTTAAAAATGGTGAAAAGTTATAAAACAAGGTTAACACATGAAAAAGAACAAATATCTAAAAAATGCATATGAAAAACTTAACTGACTCAACCATTCAATTAAAAAAGAAGACTCGTTTCCCGCAGTTAATCCTTATTAAATTCAATCTACAAAATAAAAAATTGATTCAGCTAAATGAACAAATAACTTTTTCCTAAACAAATATATTTCCAAAATTATGAAAATAATTTGTAAAATTATTTTTTTAAATTATTTCAGGTGTTTTAGTGGGAGTGTTTGATGGGCACGGAGGTGGAGCTTGTGCTCAAGTCATAGCCAAAAGACTGTATCATTACATAACAGCTTGTCTTCTTCCTCATGACCATCTTCAGAGATATATGGATTCATTAAACACTTCAACCCCTTTGGAACTGATTCAACCCTTCAACGATAGAGTCCAGTTTGTCGACGACGTCAGAGACATCTACAAAACTAGCTTTAGGAACTTCCTTGAAGACTTATCAAAGGTATTTACATATTTGTTCTATTTTTTAAAATTAAATTCCTAGTTTTTTTTTTAAATTAAATTCCTGGTTTTTTTATTACGAAAACAAAAATTGAAAATTTGAGGGAGATATCAAAATTGATCAAATTACGAAATTTAGAATGTTAGAAAATTATACAACTTATGAACATATATCAAAGTCTATTAACATAGATTAAAGTCTATGAAACCTTAAAAACAATCTTGTCTTTTGAAGACATTTTTATCTTGAAAAGATATTTTTACTTTGTATAGATATTATCATCTTTGAAAAAATATTCTCATGTAGGAAAAAACATTCTCATCTCAGAAAAAATATTACCACCTGGGAAAAAAACATTTTCGTCTTAGAGAAAACATTCCCATCTTGGAAAAAAACATTCTCACCTTGGATAAAAAGATTCTCATCTCAGAGAAAACATTCTCACCTTGGAAAAAAAACATTCCATTTTAGAGAAAACATTCCCATCTGGGAAAAAAGCATTCTTACCTTGGAAAAAAATATTCTCAACTCAGAGAAAACATTCTCATCTCAGAAAAAACATTCTCTGCTTGGAAAAAAACATTCTCATCTTAGAGAAAACATTCCCATCTGGGAAAAAAGCATTCTTACCTTGGATTAAAAGATTCTCATTCCAGAGAAAACATTCTCATCTTAGAGAAAACATTCTCATCTCAGAGAAAACATTCTCATCTCAGAAAAAAACATTCTCATCCCGGAAAAAAAACCTTCTCATCTCAGAAAAAACTTCCTCATCTCGAAAAGACAATATCATCCAAACCCATTCCCAATGTCAGACGGACATTAAACGAACCTCGTTTCCAGGTAGGCTTCAGATCCGGATTCGAAATGCACAAAGCTCTCGAGAAAGCATTTCAAAGACTAGACGACGACTTATCCAAAGAAGGACTTCCCGACTCTTCCGGAAATGTCAACATGAAGACGTTATCCGTGGCGATGACGGGATCTGTTGGTTGTGTAGCCCACATCGATGGGCCCCATTTGCATGTCGCTCATGTGGGAGACTGCAACGCCGTTTTGGGCAGCATAACGGAAACGAACACTTGGATAGCTAAGAAGCTCACCATCGAGCACAATTCCGAGAACCAATCCGAAGTCGAAAGAATTCTTAAGGAACATCCTTTCAACGAAAGCAGTACTGTGATCAAATTCGAACGACTATTGGGACAATTGGCCCCCTTGAGAGCCATGGGAGACTTTCGGTATAAATGGAGCAAAGAAGTGATGATGAACGTCGTTCTCAAACATTTTGGCGAACAAATGGTTCCGCCAAACTATTACACTCCTCCGTATTTAACCGGGAAACCGGAAGTGATATACCATAGACTAACACCTCGGGATAAGTTCCTAGTCATAGCTAGTGATGGTCTTTGGGACTTCATATCACCATTACAAGTTGTTCGACTAGTTGGCGAACACATGAGCGGGAAGGTAACGTTAAGTCCCTTGAAGTTACCGAGGAAGAATATGAAGATAAACGAAATTAACGAAATGTTGCTCCAGAGGAAAGAGGGGCTAAAGACGAAACCAAAAGACACAAATGCCGCAACTCATTTGATTCGGAACGCTTTAGGTGGGACGGAATATGGGATAGATCACGGGAAACTGTCCCAGTTGTTGACGTTACCCGACGATGTCGTTAGAGTTTTCCGGGACGACATTACCATCACCGTCGTCTATTTCGATTCGGAATATTTAAGACACTGCCCAGCGTAGGCAAAATTTTTTCGTTACTAGGTTAATTTCCATTTCGACAATAAAGTTACTAAATCGTCAATGTCAGTTGGTTACTAAATCGTCAATGTCGGTTGGCACTCTTGTTGTAAGTAGTTTTGTGTGTAGGCGTAGATATTTTTCAATTGCGAAATATTTTTGAGTCAATTACAGCAAGTTTTCTCCTCGAGTCCGTGCACTTAAAGCCTTAGAAAGTTTTATATAAATTTATTAATTGTTCGTCTTGTAAATATTACGTGTCTGAATCGAGATATCTTCCTCGGGGTGATGCTAAAAATGAAAAAGAAATTTCCAAGCTTCCATATTTTATATCCTGTGTAAATATAAATTTTATTGTTTTAGTTATTTCTTCGGCTCTTGACTTTTGTTTTTCGGTTTGTAGTTCTTTTTGTTTTTTTCTTTTAATTTTTTTGTGATTATCTTTCGGTTTAGTTTCCCTTGTTATTGCCTATTGTGATTACCTAAGAGTAGAGGAATTTTAATACGTACAAATTTTCTTGTAAATATGTTCTTTCTGTGTTCATTTTATGTTCTTTCTATAGTCTTCCTATGTTCTTTCCATATTCTTTCTATGTTCTTTCTATGTTTGTTCTATGCCCTGTGTTCTATGATCAAAGGTGTTAACCAAAAGTCTACAAGTAGACTTTTACAAATTTATACTAAAAGAAAGTGTACATAGATATAAATATTAATAAGGTGTATCAATCAGTTTTCTTTTTGTTATTATGTTCTATGAGTCAGCAAAGGATATATATAATATATTGTTATAAATAAGTAATGTGTCTAATTTCTTGTCTTAAAACCTTGTGTTAAATGCTGTTTAAGGTAATAGAAAAAAATCTTAAAGAAAACAACTTAATATATTAAAACTATTCTGACTTATTACCCGATTGTTGAAACCGGTATTATGGACATTGTGACCACACATAAAATTCGCTTGGGCAACCAGAATTCCAAAACATTCACTTTGGGTACTGACTACGTAATAAAGTACTAACATTGAATATAGAGTATATACTCTATATTCAATGGTACTAATAATATAAATTATTTAAGGAGAATAAAAATAATTTTGTTGATTAATGTTGTGACGGTTTAAAATTTGTTGTTTAAAAACTAATTAAATCATCATTTTCAAGGAAAAACTCTCTACTTTTTGATTCCGTAATTTAAAAGTTTTTATTTTAAACGGAAAGCCATTTTTATGTGCGATACGAGGAAGAAAAATGTTTGTGTAAATAATACGGCAAAAAAATGATCATGGCTAAATTTGTATTCATAACTATTGAATATACAGGATGTTTCAAAATTACACCTCAGCCTTAATGAAAACATCGCTTTTTAAAACAATATATAATTTACTAAAAACTCAAACAATGAAGGTTGAACTTCTGTTTGTAATATCCAGTGCTTCCGGCTTCACAAAATTTACAGTTTTTCAAAAAAATTAACCATTAGTCCACAAAATTTATGATTATCTACTTGAGCTCCTCAACAAGATTTCATTAAAATTTTGCAAAGAAAACGTAATAACTTTACTAAAAGATGCCAATGATTTTGATATCATTTTTCTTCGGAAAATTTAAAAGATTTAAAAAACATTATTTTAAAACAGACTATTGTTAGTGAATTGGAGAATATGAGTGAAAAGGAGAAATTAATATTTTATAAAAATGCACAGAATCATTATTTAGCTATATGCAAACATCTACTGAAGAAAACACCACTTAGAATTTAATTTTTTATAAATGCTCGATGCACCGAACCTTATAAAATTAAGGAACAAGGGAGTATATTTTGCGTAAAGGAATTAATGAAGCATTTTCTAATTGAAATAAAAAATTTAGAAGAAGATATCATTGATGACTTCACATTACTTCAACATATTGTGATACCCTAAAATGTAAATATTAGAATAGATGAATATTGGAATCAAATATTTGATGAAAATAAATATGACAAGTTAAAAATATTTTATTATGTTTATCACATGGAAATGGTGAGGTAGAAAGATAATTTTCTCGTTCAAACAGAATTTTAACTGAAGAGAAAAATACTATGAGTGAGAAAACTTTAAATGCTCTTCTTACAGTAAGAGACTTATTGAATATATTATATAAAAACAAAATTGAATTGGTTCCCAAGCAAGCAATATTGAAAACTGCTAATGATTTGCAAAAAGGCAACGAAGCTGAAAAAGCAAATATTAGACAAGAGAGAAAGAAAGATGAAAAAAGAAAAAAAAATGTTTTAATTAAAAATTATTTTACAAAGAGGCCTAAATAGCAATGATTCTTTATATACATACAATATTTTTTAAGTGTTACTATATTTGTTTAGTTATTTTTAATAAAACTTCATTTTTGTCATATTTTCGTCATATTTTTCAATTTTCGTTTCATATTTTACATATGTTTTTAAAAATTCTTGCTGCGCCCCCTGCATTTTTTATTTAGCGTCCATAATCCTCAAGAATGCACAAAGTTCAATATTTACAAAAACTACTCCCTAAAATTGCGTGTAATTTCCATTGTGTGAAGAGTATCGATGAACAAAATTTTCTATTGGAAATTGAACGCTGATTGATGATCTGTAAAATAATTTCAAATATTTCACCTAATATTCAAAATATGGAGTAAAAACTGTGCTAACTCTTATTCATGTCAATTTCAGACTAGGTACTTTTGTTAATCTAGATTTTTGACGATATAACACATGAGTTGAAAAGTCCCGGGCCTAATAAAGAAATGGATCCATGTTTCATTAATTGTCACATAACGACGCAAAAATTCCGGTTTGTTACGTTGAAACAGGACCAAACACTGCCGAGAATCATCAACACGTTCTCGTTTTTGGTCAACAGTGAGCAAACGCGGCACCCACTTTGAACAGAGCTTTCTCATAGTCAAATGCTCATGCAGTATAAATCCAACACGTTCTTTTGATATCTTTACAATGTCAGCTAACTCACGCAACTTTACTTTTCGATTATTCAAAACGATTTTATGGATTTTTTTTGATATTTTTTGGTGTTACCGCCTCATTTGGAGGTCCACTGCGTTCTGCATCGTCGGTGTCTCTACGGCCACGTTTGAAGTCAGCAAACCAACGTTTAATTGTTGTTTCTGATGGAGCAGAGCCCGGATAACACTTCAAGCCATTGCTTCGCTTGAACGGTATTTTTTCCTATCAAGAAGCAGCGTAAAATTAAAACACGAAATTGTTTTTGATCCATTATTTTGAAAATAACAAAAGTAGTGTCACTCTTAGCACAATAACTCACAAACTTATGAGTAGAATATCATGAAATTTTAACAGCTTTCTTTTGAACGTTAGTACTAACTGAAAAAGCGGTGAATGCAATAAGACTAGCGCCATCTATGTGTTAGGCCCGGGACTTTTCAACCCATGTGTTATATAAAAAGTAAGGTCTCATGTGCGAATATATGGCATTCTTCGTAATAATTCTGAAAACCTGTTTAGCTCTCAAATGGTTAAATTTACAATTAATTTAAACGATTAATATTGGTTGCTTGTTAATCATAAGTACGGAATTCGAACTTAGAATAATTCTGACTGGACAGGCCAATTGAATACCTTGGTACGGCGAGGAATAAGAATTAATTAACTTAGAAAAATGAAAAACGCTTCGTTACAACATAATAATATTAAATTAATATAATCAAACACAATGCATGTCTAATAAAAAAAGCAATAATAAATATGCAGAATGTCTTAAAATATCCATGTGCTACAAAGGAAGAAAAGAGCCTTTTCCTCGACATACTTTATTCAAGAATGTGCGCATCTCTATGGAAATTCGCTCGGATGGTTTTCCGAAATTTCCCTCTCTGAATCTCGAGCGGCTAATCGAAGTTGATAGCCCCCTTTCATAATGTTTCCTCCGAGATTATTGCCATAAAAGTCAGCTTGTTTAAGCCGCCGCTTTCTTTGAGTTTGCAAAATTGTGTTTTAATTTAGCGGGATCGGGAAAATTGAAATTTCCCCGGATTTTCCCGGATAATAGAAGGGCAGCCGCACCGCTTTGTGCCTTCCTTCTGCCTCTGACAGAATTGCTCAAAACCGTATTTATGGAGTGCATTTTACTTCATCAATTTTATTTCATAAACACAACACGACAAATCTAAATCCCAGTTTATTGCGACTCTGGTTTTTATATTTACCTTCACTTCGAGAAGTAATTAATTTTTTTTAATTACGAATAGCTTTTATGCTCTGTTGTCCTGTAAAATATGAATGAAATCCTCTGAAGAGTTTTTTTATGTTAGTTCTGAAAGCTAGAGAGATAGGAGAAAGGAAATTAAAATTTTATTGTGCGTTCAAGCTTTAGCTTATGCGATTCCGTTGTTGCATGAATATGATAATGCGTCAGTTATTAACCCCGACAATTTACGAGCGAGATAATTTTTATATTTTTGCTGAAGTTAGAAGAAGGTTTATTGCAGGGAAAATTTTTATTTACATATTTGCACGCTTTCCCCTTTATCTACCTGCTAATGCTGGCGAGCATAAATTGTAGTGGCCGACGAAGTGGCCGAGTTTAGAAGGTTAATGCTTTGGCACGACAAGAAAAACGCAAATATTTGCGTTTGCTCAGGCATTGTACTCTCCAGAGAAAGATTACACAATAATTTCATGGAGCTCCAGTTGTTAATTATAGCTACAAAAGGATCTTTACTAAAGAAAGTTTAGTTTTTAGAAAATATTTCTATGATTTTTTCTTATGACTGAAAGAGAGGCACAATTGGCGGATGCGCGCAATCAAAACTCGACCATAAACAATTTTTAATTATTAAATATTTGTAATAATGGCTATAATAAGGTCTTATTGTATGTATATATTTTTATTTCAATGTTTCGTTATATAATAATAACTTCTTCGGGAGATTTAAGGATAAATTTGAAATTTCCTATTTGACATAATATTTTATGAGATTTTTTCTTATTTTAATTAACAAAACAAAAAAAAAGTTTCACTTAAAATTATAAAAATTAGAATATGAAGGTTATTTAGTACTTTTAATAATTTGGTTATAAAATCAGTTAATGTTATTTGTATCTTGTTTAAAATTAATTGAAAATTTTTCATGTTTAATATTTAAAGATTCTAAAATTCTTCTTTTGCACCAAATATTTTCTTTTCCTAAAATTTTAACATTATCAAAATCAAAAGTATGTGTATTTTCTTTACAATGTTTTGTTAGAGCAGTACAATTTTCTGTTAATTCTTTATTGCAAGAATATTTATGTTGAGAAATTCTATTATGTAGATATTGTTTTGTTTCACTAATATAACATGCATTACAATTTAAACAGTTAATTTTGTAAACAAGGTTTGATTGTTTAAATTTATCATCTTTATCTTTTATTCTAGAAAAAAATTATTTTGTTGTGTTTTGATTTTTAGTAATAATTATAATATTAAATTTTTTAAATCTATATCTAATATTTTCTGTAAGATGTTTTATATATGGTAAAATAATATAATTTTGGTTATTGTTATTGTTTTTTATGTTTGAGTTTTGGTTATTTTTAATTTTGTTAATTCTATTATAATTTCATTCTATTAGATATAATTTTATTAATTAAATTTTCTGGGTAATCATTTTTTGTTAAAGCATTTTTAATTTTTTTAATTGCAGTATTTTGAAATTCAACATTGCTTAGTTTGTATGCTCTATCAACTAAACATAAAATTATACTTTTTTTAAATTAATATCACAATTTGATAAAAAATTAATATATCTTTCTGAATAAAATATTTTTTGTAAACCAAGAAGTTTGAATTTTAGTATTTTTTAAAATTAATTAATTTTAAAACTTTAAAGTCATATCTAAAAAATTTATTTTATATTCTTTTGATTTTTCTAAAGTAAATTTTAGTTTAGTTTAAATATATATTTTTTTGAGACCTTATGCCCATTACTATAAGTATTTGATAATTAAAAACAAAAGGTCAAAAAGCAACAAAGTTTAATATATATTTTCAATAAATGACTTTATCATAAAGATTACATTATTAATCAGATAAGATGTGGCCGTTATTTGTCAGGTAGTTTGCTAGCTCTCGAATAACGACTCCCTGAATTTCTTCTCTGTTATATATTAAGGCAGCCATAGTAGATATTTCAGCTATTCCTATCTTTCTTATTGCACCTGTGACTAATTCAACTAATTCTTGTTTTTCTTCGGATCCTAGCTCGTCAATTATAGTCACAACAGATTTGTAGTCGTCTGCCATTGCAAATGCTACTAGGGAGCCAATTGTTGCTCCACCTGTGTATTAAACAAATACATTTTTTTAAAACTTATTTAAAACAAAACTTATTTAAAACAAAACTTATTTAAAACAAAAGTTATTTAAAACAAAAGTTATTTAAAACAAAACTTATTTAAAACAAAAGTTATTTAAAACATAACTATATAAAAGCTAAATGATAATGATACAAACATTATTTTAAGCAGAAAATAAGGCTTACCAATTATACCAGGCCTGCCAAAAAGGGCTCCTATTAATGTAGAAACCCCTACAATGGCTGCTGAGGCTCCAGATTCAGGCAGAGTTACTTCCATGTCTTTTTTGTTTGCTACATATTTTATGGCAGTAATAATGTCCTCAGTTGAGGAACTATTAGAGGTATTAAAACGCATTATCGCCAAACTAACTAAATTATGTGGGTAATGGTCTGCATTTATATTGCTTATATTTTTTATTTGCGTTATTATATCTTATCAAAGGTTAGTCGATAGAAATGGGTAAAGTACAGAATAAATGCAAGGTGTGCTAACTTAGATTCCCTGATGTAAAATACATATAGTTCTTTTATTAAATTTAATTTTTTTAGAAGATTTATTGGAAATTATTTAATTAATTATAATGATATAATTATAATGATATGCATTTTGTATTTCGTATTTCGTTGTTATTACTAATATTAAACCATAAAG
>JAWQRP010002295.1:0-15984 GCA_033557875.1 Quadriops clusia | reverse complement strand
AATAATCGAAAAGTGAAGTTGCGTGAGTTAGCTGACATTGTAAAGATATCAAAAGAACGTGTTGGCTTTATATTGCATGAGCATTTGACTATGAGAAAGCTCTGTTCAAAGTGGGTGCCGCGTTTGCCCACTGTTGACCAAAAACAAGAACGTGTTTTGATTCTCAGCAGTGTTTGGTCATGTTTTAACGTAACAAACCGGAATTTTTGCGTTGTTATGTGACAATTGATGAAACATGGGCCTATTTTCAGGCAAAAGATAAATCGTTCTACAAAAGTGGTATTGAAATGTTAGAGCGGCGCTGGAATGATTGTTTGGCTCTTGACGGAGATTACGTTGATGAATAAAGCCAATTTTAAACGAAAAAAAACGCGTTTTCTTTATTAGGCCCGGGACTTTTCAGCCCGTGTGTTATTATACTATACCTACAAATATAACCTAATAATTAAAAACAATATAGCAATATTATTAATTCGCACAACTAGTAAATAAACAGACTCCCTTCACCTAAAAAGAGATATAAGGACGAAATCCCGCATTAAGCCCAAAAGCGGTCAAATAAGAATAAATTAGGACGGCGCGCCGCGACGCCGCAAAGTCCATAGAAGAGATACGCAACCGTTAACCTGAAAGAATTACTCGGCCCAGTTTACATACAGCAACATTTATTTCGGGGGCTTTAGGAGCACGGCCGCCTATGCCGGTCGAATCGAAGGGACCAGGTTGAGCTGGTGTGTGCATTAAGGGTGCGAGGCGTCGGCGTCGGCGTCGGTCGGCGTCGCCGTCCGGCGTCCGATCATACATCAACCGCGCCCCATTAGGGATTAATGATGCCAACACCGCCGAAATTAACTCCCCGCAGGCTTACCAACGCAATAACGTTAACATATTAACCATTTGTTAAAATACCAATATAGGACGGGAGCTCTCGCACCCCTTGTATATTCTGTATACATATCGTTGACTTACCCTATTGTACAGAGGCGGTTTAGAGGTTTAAGTTTGGCTATCTATCCTTTTTGCCTTTGTAATATGGATAATAATGTCCACATACTCTTTGTATTGCTAGTACCACATATATGTATTATATGCTAGTACTATTATGCTAGTACTATTTACTATTATGCTAGTACTATTATGTTACATATTTATTATAAAATAAATAAAGGCATAATAAAGTATTTTTGCTATATTTTACGTTCTTGACCCGAATTATCTATTAAATTATTTCTACAATTAAGTAAAAAAAATCAAATCTAACTTACTAATTATTCCTGCTGTAATTTATTTCCATACACATACAACAAACTTTTATATTTTACCTATTATCTGTTGTATGTGTTTGGGAATAAACTGGATTTTAAATTATCAAGTTTTAATGTTGAAAGTTTTATTGTTTAAAAATGTTTGAAAGTGTTTATATAAATCTAATGACGATATTTCATTAAATATGAATAAGGAAATATGAAATTTGTCTAATTTCAAAACCGAGGATACCCAAAATTAAAAACTTATAAATTAAATAAAGTATTTTTATAAATAGATTTCTGCTTAAGTTTCAAGATAAAATAACTATACCTAAATTGTTTTTTTTTTTCATAATATAAACTTCAAGTATTCATGTGAAATCTTTTACAGCACACTAAAAAAACATTTTAGCGCCATGAGAGTAAGCGGTTATTTATTTTTTATTTTATTATGTAATAATTAAGCTGTACACTTGATTTTATAGAGGTAATGCCATAATAAATAAATAGAGTGTGTAGGTAACGTGTTCGTGCATGTTGCGGGTGAAAGGATGCAAAAGGTGCCTTAACGTGGGCTCCGCATTGTTTGTAGAGAATAAAAATTCGGGTCAATAAAGCGGTGTTTGCGGTCTCGGCGGAGGCAGTAGACGCAAACAGCCACATAAAAAGTGGCCGAAACAACCCCAAAATTCCACAAGTAGATGTGAAAACCTGGTGGCTCTCTCTCAGAATTTATTAATGCCATTTTGTCTTGACTTACATCTCGGCGTGCGTGTGGCAATTTCGTCAACCTCTTGTTAGGCACGTTCTTCCACAGATAAGATGTTTTAAAAATTTGGATTCAGAAAATAGTATCTCTTATTTTAGGTGTTACTGGATCTCTTAGTTCGAAAAATCAATTTTTATTTATTTAGTTGGTAATTTTTTCCCTAAGTTTTTTTTTATTGATTTGTAAAGTATCAGAACAAACACCCCCCCCCCCAAAAACGGTTTCATTTTAACGACGCACTACGAACTTAAACGAAAGGTTCAATTCCTCTTTACGACCAATTTTACAGGCCGTTTGCTAACGGAATGACCCTTTTTATTAACAATCATTGTTTACGTTTGCTATTAGGCCCAATAGGCAATAAAATGTCCTTAAAATTATTTTAAAATTTTGCTCGTTGTGTTAAGTGATATATGGAAACGATTCAGTGATAATAACAATAATAATAATAATAACAATAATAATAGTAATAATAATAATACTAATAATAATAGTAATAATAATAATACTAATAATAATAGTAATAATAATAATACTAATAATAATAGTAATAATAATACTAATAATAATAGTAATAATAATACTAATAATAATAGTAATAATAATAATACTAACAATAATAATACTAACAATAATATTACTAACAATAGTAATAATAACAATGTAAAGTGATAACAATAAGAGTAATAAAGCATAATAAAAATATGTAATACCGCAATATTTTACAATAAAACTTGACGTTTCATCTTCCTAATAGCATTACACTTGTGAGAAAAAACAAAGAGAGGGGCGAGGGTAGAGTTGTAAATACGTCTTTGAGGTGTTAACACTGGAATCGAGTACGTCGTAAAGGTAATCGAAAATCGTAAACTCTAATCCTAGATACGCCTTAAAGATCGAACTGAAAAACCAAGAGGGCTCTTTATAAAGGACTATAGTCCTGCTCTCTTTTTAGTTCTGCTCTCTCTTTAGTCCTGCTCTCTCTTTAGTCCTGCTCTCTTTTTACATCTGCTCTCTCTTTAGTCCTGCTCTCTCTTTAGTCCTGCTCTTTCTTTAGTACTCCTCTCTCTTTAGTCCTGCTCTCTTTTTACATCTGCTCTCTCTTTAGTCCTGCTCTCTCTTTAGTCCTGCTCTTTCTTTAGTACTGCTCTCTCTTTAGTCCTGCTCTCTTTTTACATCTGCTCTCTCTTTAGTCCTGCTCTCTCTTTAGTCCTGTTCTCTCTCTTTAGTCCTGTTCTTTTTTTTTAGAAAGATTGTTTCGTCACAAAACGAGAACACATAATCTGCAAGAGGTGCGAGTTCAATAAATTACAAGCTACACTTCGAACGTAACTCATCATAAATCCCCAATGTAATTACAATCTGGTCCCCATGAATATAGCAGCCTCGGCCTTCCGCAGACTTCCTGCACTATATTACCCTGCTTCTGCTGCTGTATAAACCCAATGAATAATAGCGCTCCTGCCCCACGAATTCGGCCACAATATTTTCCCTCGCATTATTACTTTATTTCTTCGTGAATTCGCCTTGCATTAATGTCTATACTGCCCTAGTAACTATACTGCCGTAGTAACTATACTGCCGTAGTAACTATACTACCTTAGTAACTATACTGCCTTAACTATAGTGCACTTTGCCAACTATTTGATACAGCTAGATTACGTCTTTCGAAAATTACGTATTGTACGTTTCATATCCCCTTTTCAGTTATTTATCATATATATACAGGGTGTCCCAACCTCGGCGGATTGGTGGATTGTGGCTTTATTACTGAAGGTAGACCAAATATGTATATACAAAAGTTATATTGCATTAAAAAAGGTACCTTCTTAAAATATTTTTGATCTCCTAATATAATTAGGGGGCGCGCAGGGGACATCAAGTCCATTTTGTTAAATGGCACACCACCATTTTAAATTTTTTTCTTATATCTACTTATTTATACCTTTCCAACGGTACCAGGTTTGTAATGTCTAAAATCAAGATTTTTCGAAATATTAATTTTTTTAGATAATTTTTGGCCAAAACATTACTCTACTTAAAATTAATTCTCAGAGAATCGGTTAAAGGTGGTTGTTTTAAATTGATCAGTGATTCAAGGGGAAGCTTGCCCGATGCGAATTCAGTCTGTTTTATTTTTATGTTACTAAATGGGGGCTCAAAAATATGGATTAAATACGATAAAATTAAAATGGCACCAACTCATTTTTTTTAATGGAATGATATTATTTTCTTTTCATATTATAAAAGGAGATTAAAAATTTAATATTTTTGTATAATATTCCATATACCTAAGTCTAACCGATTATGATTTTTCTAGAAAAAAAATTTTTTCTTACGAAATTTTGTAGTAATCGAATATCTCCTAGTTGATACTTTCTTCGCTTATTTAGAATTTATAAGAAAAAGTAAATATTTCTTTTTATAGTTTAAATAAATAATGTTTTTAAGTCATCGTTTTAACAATGGTCGAATTAACACCGCACAAATTTTTATTCTACAGCAAAATGTATTTGTCAATTTAATTTGTCATTTTAATAACGTCAACTGGTCAAAACTGTTGTGTACTTGTGGATAAAAATTTTGTGCGATTATTATGTAGGAACCCTCAACCCCCAATCGGTTAGATTTAGGTATAGGGAATGTTATACAAAAAGATAAAAATTTTAATCTATTTTTATAATATGAAAGGAAAATCATTTCATTCCATTTGAAAAAAATTAGTTAGTGCTATTTCAATTTTAGCGTTTTTAATCCATATTTTTGAGGACCTATTTAGTAACAGAAAAGTGAAACGGACTGGATTCGCATTGTGCAAGCTTCCCCTTGAAACACTGATCAATTTAAAACCCCACCTTTAATGGTTTTTCTGAGAATTAATTTTAAGTAGAGTAATGTTTTGACCAAAAATTATCTAAAAAAATTAATATCTCGTAAAATATTGATTTTAGACAGTACAAACCAGGTACCGTTGGAAAGGTCTAAATAAGTAGATTTAAGAAAAAAATTTAAAATGGTGGGGTGCCATTTAAGAAAATGGACTTGATGTCCCCTGTGCGCCCTCTAACTATATTTGGAGATAAAAAATATTTTAAGAAGGTATCTTCAGTAATAAAGCCACAATCCACCGATCCGCCGAAGTTGGAACACCCTGTATATTATTGATTACATTATATAACAATTTCACACAGTTGGAAATATTACACTTTAAAAAGTCGTTTGCGTTTGTTTCAACGCTGACGCATTTGTTTGGATACAATCGCCTTTGACGATACAATCGCCTTTGACGTCACAATCACGTGACCGCTTACGTACTAACTAAATAAACGTATTATTAGCAGGTATTAATTATATTGTTCACTTTTGATCCCGTTTGATATAATCGTTTTTTTTTCTTTTTTCATTTTAACGATTTATATTACCCAAAATGCCGCAACTCCGCGGTAAGATCTTTGAATAGTTGATAGTTAGGTTAATTAAATAATTTAATTATTTTATTAATTTAAATGTCATTTGTGACAGCGTCAATATCAAGAAGATCAAGAAGAAGTCTATTGTCTAATGAAACTAAAATGTAAATAATAATAAATAAATTAGTTCCAAAGCTAAAAATCGTTAAAAGGACGATATGCTCTATATGCTCGAAACTTTGACAAAGGGTGAAATTGCGGTAATAGACAGTCGACGTGCAGTTAGGGCCCCAAATCGGGGCATCAAAAGACCATCAGTCAAGCGCCTCGATTTGATATCCCCGACGGCCAGCGCAGTAAATCTCTAAGGACCTCGGTGAATCCTTGTCTCCCAGTGAGGCGGCAGTACATGAATCAAAAGAGCTGGGGTAGTGTACGTGCTGCAAGTCGCCACCAGATGGATGGCTGTGCGTCTGTGGGCAAGAGAAGAACCCTCGCTAATGGTGTTGGATTATTTAACAGCTATACGTCTCTTCGTGCGCAATGGATAACCACTGTCAAGCAGTCCCGCGGGAGAAGAAGGGACTCCTGCTGGGGCCGCGATAGTCGCCGGAGTTGCAAGAGGAACCGGAGCCCCACCGGAATATCACTGGAGTCTCACTTATAGAGTCTCACTTATGGAGTCCCAGTGATGAAGTCTTACTGATAGAGTCTCACTTATAGAGTCTCACTGATAGAGCCTCACTGTTGAGGTCTCACTGATGAAGTCTTACTGATAGAGTCTCACTTATAGAGTCTCACTGATAGATTCTCAGTGATGGAGTCTCACTGATAGAGCCTCACTGTTGAGGTCTCACTGATGAAGTCTTACTGATAGAGTCTCACTTATAGAGTCTCACTGATAGAGCCTCACTGTTGGAGTCTCACTGATGAAGTCTTACTTATAGAGTCTCACTTATAGAGTCTCACTGATAGATTCTCAGTGATGGAGTCTCACTGATAGAGCCTCACTGTTGAGGTCTCACTGATGAAGTATTACTGATAGAGTCTCACTTATAGAGTCTCACTGTTGGAGTCTCACTGATGAAGTCTTACTTATAGAGTCTCACTTATAGAGTCTCACTGATAGATTCTCAGTGATGAAGTCTTACTGATAGAGTCTCACTTATATAGTCTCACTGATAGAGTCTCACTGTTGAGGTCTCACTGATGAAGTCTTACTGATAGAGTCTCACTTATAGAGTCTCACTGATAGAGTCTCACTGTTGAGGTCTCACTGATGAAGTCTTACTGATAGAGTCTCACTTATAGAGTCTCACTTATAGAGTCTCACTTATAGAGTCTCACTTATAGAGTCTCACTTATAGAGTCTCACTGATAGATTCTCAGTGATGGAGTCTCACTGATAGAGTCTCACTGATGGAGTCTCACTGATAGACTCTCAATGATGAAGTCTCATTGATGAAGTCTCACGTATGAACTCTGACTGATAGACAATCATGGATGGTGAGTTTATTCTTAAAACGTTTAATAAAATTCGCCTCAGCATCCATTGTTTACACGCCTATGGCTTCTCGATGCAGCCCGAAATCTAAGTGTTCATATTTTGTAAATCTTACACGATTTGATGTAATTTTACCAACGACCGAACGAGAAAAGAATAAATCTTGCCTGACATCCTTTGCCTCACGTGTACTTTGTACAAAAAATCCAGGACCCATCCCTAAACTAACATAAATTTAACATTTCGAGCTCGCTTTGGTCACTTTAGTTACTTTGATTTCTTTGGTTACATTGATTTCTTTGGTTACTTTGGTTACCTTGGATACTTTGGTTACTTTGGTTACTTTGGTTCCCTTAGTTACTTTGGTTACTTTGGTAACCTTGGTTACTGTGGTTACCTTGGTTACTTTGGTTACCTTGGTTACTTTGGTTACCTTGGTTACTTTGGTTACCTTGGTTACTTTGGTTACCTTGGTTACTTTTTTTACCTTGGTTACTTTGGTTACCTTGGTTACTTTGGTTACCTTGGTTACTACGATTCCAACCCAGACAACAAAGGGTGGCAACAGTGTCCGACCGTCGATTGTCTTTCAAACGTCACCTATGATTGTCATTGATAATTTTTGCGAAAATTATAAGAAAACGCTCGTTTTTGGGAAAAACGGGTAAATATCTTAAATTTAAGGCTCTTTTCCTTGTATGGATACTAAATTCTTTAGTTAAGTTATTTATAATATTGTTGTCTATACACATTAAAATTAATAATTATTAGTACTTCAATTATAATTGTTATAGATAGATAAATAATTACGGTACAATTACCTGTAATCATCGTTATTAAAGTAGTAGGTAATAATTAGTAATTTTAATGTGTACAGATTTAATACAGTAGATTGGGCGAAACTATTGTTAAACAAGTATAAATGTCCATGAGATACACTTGCTTGATTGATTAATTATTTCCTTTCTGGGTATAAGGACGAACCAGTTTGACAGCTTCATTTAATTATAACAATTAACTAAATTCAAATTAAGCAGACTACAATCCAGAAGATTACGGAAAAACAGATGCACAAGAACGCAATATACATTAATAGTGAAGGTTATAAATCGGTATTTTGTCTTAATACAACAAACTATAATAACTATACAAATTATATAGAAACTAAGATCCAGATGGGTTAAAACAAAAAAAAACCTATAATTTCAAAACTATTAATGATAAAATCGAATAGAGACCATAAATGGTAATTATTTGTCGTAAAAGAATCGGTATGGAAAATTAAGAAAAAATATCTGTGGTTGCGCAAATAGTAAATTTTCTTCGGGTACTTTTAGTACATACAGGGTGGTCCATTTATCCTGATACTTGCAATGAACGGACAAACGAATAATTTTAGAGAAAAATGGTTTTAAAAATATAATATAATGGGAAGGGGGAAAGCGGAATACATAATGAACGTTTTATTTGTATGATGGGTTCAAGGTTATTTCAAAGTCATTAGAATTTTTTTAAATGGAAACATATATTTTTTATTGTTTATTCATATTATTACCAAGAAAATAAAATACTTTTGTATAAAATTTTTTTCAAATTAAAGCATAGTTTCTTAGATATTTGTCGAGAAAATATTGATTTCAGGAATTTATTTTATTTCTTTAGTAGGCATATAACGCTTTACAGAAACAAAAGAACTTCATATTATTTCATATACGTCAAACATTTATTAAAAATAGCAACGCTGTTCAATTCTTTCCCCCGAGGGTACCTATAATTCGAATCTATAAATGTAATTTTCTTAGTGTTTTTTTCTTCTTGGTGTATAGTAACAATCATTGTAATGTCAATCACATAAAGATGTAGGCAACATTTTATTTTAAATAATATTTATCAATTTCTAAATCAATTAAATAAACACCTAACAGCACTATGATATTGTTGAATTAACATTTATATTGATCATTCTCAAAAGTAAAAATTAATTGATAATAATACTATTTCAAATAAAATAAAATGTTTCCTAGATATCCATGTACCTAATTGCCATTATAGTTGTTTTCGTATAGTACAACATGAACAAAAAGGACACTATGAAAACTACATTTATAGATTCGAATTATAAGTACCCTGGGAGAGTGAATTGAACAACGGTATTATTTGTAATAAACATTTAGACGTATATGAAATAATATGAAGTTATTTTGTTTCTATAAAACGTTATATGCCTACTACCGAAATAAAATAAATTTCTGAAATCAATATTTACTTGACAGATTTCTAAGAAACTATGCTTTAATTTGAAAAAATTTTTATACAAAACTTTTTTATTTTCTTGCTAACAATAAGAATAGCCAATAAAAAATATATGTTTGCATTTAAAAAAAATTTAATGACCTTGAAGTAACCTTGAGTCCCTCATACAAATAATACGTACATCATGTATTCCGCTTTTCCCCTTCCCGTTAAATTATATTTTTAAAACCATTTGTCTCTAATATGATCGGTTTGTCCGATATTTGCCAGTATCAGGATAAATGGACCACCCTGTATATGTGCTTTTAGGTAAGTACATACATCTTTATGTAATGGAAGATATTTGACTGTTTTTTTATATACCTACATTCCAGCAACTACGATTAGAAACATTCTTTTAGCAAATAAAACTCAAGGAACTTGATGAAGAACTATTAAGGAAGTAACACCTGCAATAGGTACTCTAATAAAATTTTATAAAAATGCAAAGGGTACTGCGATTCAACCATTACTCGAATTATCTATATCTACGTATTAATTATTCGCACATTTTAAGTGATGATTGAGAACTAAGTGTTGTTTACTGAGTTATAATAATAATAATAATAGTAATAATAATAATAATAATAGTAATAATAATAATAATAATAGTAATAATAATAATAATAGTAATAATAATAATAATAATAATAATAATAACTAAGCAAACATTCCCTGTGTACATTATAAAAATTTAGATTAGGTTTATTGTTTGACCTTTATCTTCACAGATTAATAAATGTTGAGTTTTCTTGGATAGTATAATTTTTGAATTTTTCTTGTATAGTTTAGATCTAGGAGAAAATGATTTTCCTATGTTTATATTTCTTACATTTCTGTATTATTATTCCAAAGTTTCGCAGGAAATTTTTACCTGCATCTTCAGGGATACAGTGGAAATCTATACGGAAGATACATACAAAAATATGTCAAGTTTGCAAATACCTACGTAGTTACATTAAAAATTGACACAAACATTACATTATAAAATTTAGTATAGTTTAATTTTGTATAGTTTAACTCGAGTTGTTGATCCATGTGGCGTATTCGTATCTGATAATTTGTAAATATTTGACTAAGTTTATTTTATAATGTAATGTTTGTGTCAATTTTTAATGTAACTATGTATTTGCAAACTTGCCATATTTTTGTAATCTTGTACCAGAGATCTATGTCTTGTACATAAGTACATAAGTGTTATCTTCCGTATAGATTTCTGCCGTATCCCTGAAGATGCAGGTAAAAATTTCCTGCGAAACGTTGGAAGAATAATACAGAAATGTAAGAAATATAAACATCGGAAGATTATTTTCACCTAGACCTAAGCTAATCAAGAAAATTGAAGAAATATTAATTATAAAAAATTGCACCAACACAGTATTATAATTGAATATACATAATAGGGTCAGATTGAATATAACTATATGTGATATAACTTCTGACTGCTGCAGCATGGCGGGAAGGTCTGGCCGGATGTGCTGGGGGCGGTTTAGATAGGGTTTGTTGGTTGGTTGCAGGGAGGCGGCGAGAGAGTAGCGAGGGGTGACGAGGGGTTGGCGAGGGGATGTCGAGGGGGTGGCGAGAAGATAGCGGAGGGGTGACGAAGGGGTGGTGAGAGGATAGTGAGGGGTGACAACGGGGTAGCGAGAGAATGGTGAGAGGGAGGCGAGAGGGAGGCGAGAGGGAGACGAGAGGGAGACGAGAGGGAGGCGAGGGGTGGTCGTGCCAGCGGCGGCGAAGAGAGATGAGAAACCACAAAAGCGCGAAAGAAGGAGCAAACGGACGAAAGGAAATGCAAAGGGACGAAAGGGGGGGAAAGGAAGTGAAAGGAAGTGAACGGACGAGAAAGCGAGACAGCGGCGGCGAAAGGAGTTGGGGGAATATTGAGGGGGTGTTAGGGGGGTAGTGAGGGGTATCAAAGCGGCAGTGAAGATGTATCACGGAGGCAGTAAGGGGGTGTCGAGGGGATGTTGAGGGGATGTCGAGGGGATATTGAGGGGATGTCGAGGGGATGTTGAGGGGATGTTGAGAGGATTTAGAGGGGATATAGAGGAGACAATCTGGGGGCGTCGAGAGGATATCGGGGAGTGTTGAGGGGTATCAAGGGGACCTCGAGGGGGTGTCGGGGGTAGCGGAATATTGTCGGGGGTAGCGAAATATTTTCGGGGGTAGCGCGAGAACGTCGGGAGCAGCGAGGGGGTGCTAAAGGGGCGGCGAGTTGCCGTTGCCGCGGTGCTCGCCAGGGGAGGGGGCGGCCTCCCCGACGTTCGCCGTTCGATAGCTAGTGCTTCGGTAGTGAATGAGAGACGGAGGAGTTTTTTATTGCCCCTTTTAGTCGCCTAGAATTCATTTTGGAATCTTGGCTTGCCTCCGGAATATGTAATATTATTCATGGCCGGTTGAGCACTCAATAGTTTAAATTTCATTTTGAGATTCCGAGGAGTAATATAAGCAAATCTCGTGTCTCCGGCGCTTATTGATTTCAAAATAGGAGTGCGGAATTGCCGGCGCTTTTTTGCTTTACGGTTATGAGGTTTTTTATGGCTGTATATACACTTACCCATGAGCATAAGCTGCACTTGCCTTGGATATTTGATGGATGAAGCTAGCGCAATAACTTTAATTTGTGTTCTGTCCCACGAAAAGGAAATGAGAATCAATTATGTCTAATCTAATACTTAGGTATAATTTATGTATAAATTTACTGTTTTAAATATATTATGTACGACATAAATTAACTGTTCAAAATTTATTACTACAAAATTGTTTAATTTTTTTTATGTAAATAATTTATTATAATTTAATAACTTATTAATTTAATAATAAATTATTTATGCAATCATTATCTTCTAGGTTTGGTTTCAAAACCGAAGGGCCAAATGGAAGAAGCGCAAGAAGACCACTAACGTTTTTCGCACCCCCGGCGCCCTCCTCCCCTCTCATGGCCTACCCCCTTTTGGGGCGATGGGCGATGGTCTTTGCGGATCAAGTATGTTCAGCACGACGGAATCTCGATGGGGCGTCGCGGGAATGGCAACAGGTAAAAACATAACATTATTTTTAAAAAATAACATTACTTTTCAAAAATAACATTACTTTTCAAAAATAACATTAGTTTTCAAAAATAACATTACTTTTCAAAAATAACATTACTTTTCAAAAATAACATTACTTTTCAAAAATAACATTACTTTTCAAAAATAACATTACTTTTCAAAAATAACATTACTTTTCAAAAATAACATTACTTTAAAAAAATATCATTACTTTTAACAAATAGCATTACTTTTACCATTAAAAGTAATACCTTCATACCTTAATTATTGTAACAGCCAAATTGTAATAGAAAGTAAAAAAAAATTTTACGTGCAATAGAACTTATAATACACATTTTTTCTAACACACTTCACTTCTTAACCAATAAGTGTATATAGATTTTTCGTTTTTAGGCTTGAGTCAACTGAGCCAAGGCGGAGTTTCCATGGGTGGCTTCGGGCAGTCTTTGGGCCAACTCAACCAAGGATCAGGATTGAGTCCTGCCCTACCTATTAGTACAGCCAGTACGGTGTACCAAGCGCATTATGGGCTTAATTCATTAGGTAAGTTTAATTCTTCCTTTCTATTGTTATTAAATTTTACAAAAAAGAATCCTTATGGAATCTCATAGTAAAAAAGCCATGTTACATAATATAATATTTGTATAAAAAGAATTCAGACAAACACTACCCGACTAGTTAAATACTATTAACCTAGCCAAATATAAATTAAACGATGGTGCTATTTACTTTATACATATTATTTATGGTGTTATTAACCCGGGCAAATAGTACTCGCCTATAAAATGACTGTTAAAATTTATACACTGAGAAAAGTTGTAACATATTTTATTATTTCATTAAACAAATTACGCGCATGCGTGCTGTACACTAAATACTACAAATAATTTGAACACCAAGATGTGCGTATGGAATTACATACGTTCCTATACAAAATTTAAGGGCTATAGCACATACCTATATGTGACTATAGTCCTTAAATTATATTCTAAATAGTCCTATTCTACAGAATAGAAAGTCCCAACGACGTCGTTGATAAGTTCATAGACGACACTTGGACGGTTGAAATGTATTCAATGGGCAACCTCTCGAAGA
Organism: Quadriops clusia; assembly: GCA_033557875.1. NCBI lineage: Eukaryota > Metazoa > Arthropoda > Insecta > Coleoptera > Hydrophilidae > Quadriops > Quadriops clusia. The sequence goes on along the minus strand of JAWQRP010002295.1, from coordinate 2,611 downwards.
ATTTCGACCGTTCGAACGTTACACATAGACAGCGAGAACTCGCTGGCGATGTTTGTGAGTCACAAGTCGTAAAAATCGAACAGCAAACAAGCCCACGACGTTTACTTTTGACACCTCCGTATGAAAGTAACAGGTCTTGGGGCCGTCCAGTGGCGGAGGCGCAGGGCTGCTCCGCAGGAAGACCTGCCCGCCATCTTCGTCAAAACTTTCAATTAGCAGCGATTAGAACGAAACCTAGCGCTGGCTACCGAAATACACGTCAATGCTAATTGCTAATGAACACACATTAACGCGCTTTACATTTACATTGCGATGAACTGCCTTCGTTGCTTGCTTGACAATTTCACACTTGCATGTGTGCATCGCGCATCGCTTCGTTCTCCTCACGAATGCTCTCAGTGTTTGCGAAACGTTTTTCTTCGTCCTGCATTTATAATATGGGCAGGAGCTAACTAACTGCCTCGCCTAGGCTCCCCAGAGTAACCATTCTTACTGTTTGCTTTCCTTGTAACAGTAATTTTCTGAGAAAAATCACACATTTGCATATGTATTTCCTTGCATGCATAAATTGAACACATCTGCATCTTTCGCTATATCTGCATCTTTCGCTATATCTGCATATTTCGCTATATCTGCATATTTCGCTATATCTGCATATTTCGCTATATCTGCACCTTTCGCTAAGTTGTATTAGCTCCTTAACTCGATATTAGTTATGTATTGTCAAGAAGAACTGTGCCGAGTTTGTACAGGTGGGGTATAACAAACGAAAACTAAATAATTAACGTACACTCAACGTGACAAAAATTGAAGCAACGCAAATAAATATCATTTACACTAACAAAAATAATTTCAATTTTTTAAAAGGTTTCCATAAAAGCAATAAATTGATAAATTAATACTGCCTAGTAAACACACGACGCCACTGAATCGTATAAATGGCCACCAGTTGCGTAGAAACACGACCTGTCGACATATTTTGATTTCTGCGCATGTGACGTCATGGTACAGAAGTAACGAAAAATAAATTTAATTTTGATATATAATATTATTTTAGTAACAATAATAATTATTTCAATAACAATAATTATTTTAATAACAATATTTATTATTTTAATTAAATTTAAGTAGTAAATATATATGTATGTACAAAAAAGCAAATATTGTCTACATAAGCGAGAAAAACCAGTAACAAAGAATGCCAAATACATTTCGCGGCACAAACATGCACGCTAAGAATCTATAAAATTTTTGATGAATGCTAATTGGCTCCTTAGCTTCCGAATGCTATTTGTGCTCATTAATAACGAATTAGAGTTTTTAGCGGCAATAAGTGAGCGTAAAATTGTTTAAATAAATTTGTAGCCAGTAGCAAATTGTGGCTACTTTATAACACAAACAAAGAATAAAATGATGCAGCCCGCAGCACTGCCAGCTGTTGACTGAGCGTTGTTATAGTGTTTGATGTTATTTTTTAATTAGCAATTTATTTAAAATGCGTTAGAGCCACGGAGATGTAATAACCCATGACAAACACTGTTTGCTTATGCAAATTTGTTGATCGTGTTCAAATAGCTCAGCACATTTTCACCTCTATTTTTCACATCTACTTCTCACATCTATTTTTTACGTCTATTTTTCACATCTACTTCTGACATCTATTTTTCACATCTACTTCTCACATCTATTTTTTACGTCTATTTTTCACATCTACGTATTCCTCACACTTGTTTTCGTACGTGTTTTTCATGTTTGTTTTCATATAATATATTTCTCACATGTTTTCACATAACTTCTCACTTGTTTCCACAAATATTTCTCACATTTGTTTCCACATATATTTCTCACATTTGTTTCCACACTACCTACGTAAATTTTCTATTGAAAAACAAAGCAACGCTTTTCGAAATTCAACACCTTGGCCCGCTAAGGAATCGCTAAAATAAACTATTTAAACAGAATAACTGTTTACTCAATTGTAAAACTGCAATCTTACAAAGAATAGCTTTTATAATATGCTGTATAGTGCTGCTCGCACGAAACACTTAAGTTCTTCTAAATTTCTTTAAAAACTATACAATACATACTATTATTATGAGACACAAGGAGTATTTTTCTTATTTTCCCATAATTTTCTTTGAGGTTAAATTTTTTAAGCGTATAATATTTTACAAATTCTGCTTTTTTTGAGAATAATTTATGTCATTATAAATAGCGAAATAAGAATTCTTACTGCGTCTACCTATACAAATAATTTCAAAGCAAAACTATTTCTCAAAATTCAAAGGTTTTTATTTTGGTTAAAACATGATTGTGGCCACTGTAATGCGCATGCTGTGGACGGTTCATGAACGATCCAATGAAAGTGTTGGAATGAACCTTATATACAGTGGAATCCGTTTATTCGGGACACAGGTTTATCGGGACACCGGTTTATAGGGACATCCGCTTATTTGGGACAAATGTAAAATTACCGAATCATACCTATATTTATTTTCTTGATTTGAACCCATTTAGTTGTTTTACTAATATAATGATATAAGTAGATCGTACTTCAACTATTTATTTTTTTAATGCACAACCGGTTTCGGGTTATATACCCATCTTCAGG
>JAWQRP010002294.1:0-15986 GCA_033557875.1 Quadriops clusia | reverse complement strand
CTGTTTAATTTACTCATCCTGTATCTATTTCTGTCTGCATGCGAGAAATACTCGCAGTTCCAAGAGTCTAAACTCGCACGTTACTGCCTAACTTCTCTTATATTGCTGAGAGTCAACGACACCGTATTTATGCTAGTTTTACACGATCAGTCCCAGCGTCATTCTCAGTCCAATTTATGGTGTATTCACACACACGTGCAGCGATCGACAGACCACGGTCAGATCAGAGCAAATTAGTACACAAGGCATAGGCTCTGCACGGTCGGTGCCCTGCACGGTCGGTGGCGACATGTGTGAATGCAAGCATTTAAAACCCGTACAAGCGGACTTGTCCGGACCGTGCTCTGTCGATCCGCTGCACGTGTGTGGGAATAGACCCTTAATTTCCTATCAGTCCGGATCCGAGCGGTGTCTTTACAAAAGATCGCATCATTCCTCCAAATTTGTCCTTTTACACGTACGATTAACCGGCAGTCGAATTGAGTCTGAGACAGATAGCTGGACTGATCTGATCGTGTAAAAGGGGTATTATATCGAACAGACCGGAAAGTTTGAAATGAATATAGCCATTTTCACGATAGATGATGCGCACACTAACTCAACTCACTTTTGGAAGGTACTGTGTGTGACAGTGGTTTTGAACATTTAACTGGGCGACAACTTTGGAAAACACCTTCAAATGTTGAACTCGAACACGATTTTTGTTCAAAATGCTTCGTTAGTATCGTGTGTAATTCAAGTGAGTTTGTAACTGGCTGTATCGTTGAATTTTTGTAATTCTCTTAAAATTTAATATTATAATCGTAATAAAATTTGATGATAACTATGAAGCAAATAAAATCTTTGCCTCCATTTGCAAACGAAAGTTTAAAAACAAAAATTGACAATAGCAAGTTGCTTGTTGTCGGTGCCGGTGGAATAGGTTGTGAAATTTTAAAAAATTTAGCTCTATCTGGCTTTATCCACATTGAAATTGTAAGTTACCTATTTACATCTTTTATTGAAAACATTAAGAAATACTTCCTTTTAGATCGATTTGGATACGATAGATGTTAGTAACCTCAATCGACAATTTTTGTTTCGTAAAGAACATGTTGGTAAATCTAAAGCAGAAGTTGCTAAAGAATCTATGTTAAAATTTAACCCCAATTTAAACATAATTGCACACCATGACAGTATTACTACGTAAGTACAATACAAGTTTAATAACACATTAATGACTATCATAAAGAGGTACAGGCTTTAACAAGGAATTAATATTTGAGTGAAGAAATGACAAATATACCTGCTTGTTGTAATAATTTAATACTTGCAATTCGTGTTCGTGTTGTTTCTTCACTCAAAAAATTATTTACAGTGAAACCTCGGCTATTCATTTCTGCAAGTTTCTTTTTCCTGCATATATCGCCTTTTGTCCATGGTCCCAACAAATGCCTATGTAATCAATAGAATTAAAAACTGCATTTATTGTTTGTCTTTGTCATTGAAAGTTTAATAACATGTTTTTATTGCGGCCGGTATTATAAACGCCAGTCAGAGTCACTGTTAAGTGTCGAGTCGAACCGATCACGTCGAAATCGTCCGCCTGCAGACGGCATTTCGGCATCTTCGGCTCGACTCGGCCCGAATTAACAGTGACTGTAACCCTGACTGGCGTTTATAATACCGGCCGTTAGAGTCATTTCTTATTGTTTAACATTTTGCCTAATGGGTGTAAATATCTATAAACAAGAAATGTGACCCTAAACTAACCAGAATTTACTCAATAATTTTGAAAATAGACATTAATTCTATTCAAAGTACTAATTCTTAGTGAACAAAAATTGTTGACATTAAAAAATTATAAATAAATCTATTATTTTTCAATTAATTTATATAATTTACATATATTTTAATATAATATGGTAAATAAATAGTATAAGTTTTATTAACATGTAGTTGGTTATTTCTAATTTTTTCATATTAGGCCGCTATGATCATTTGCCTGCGATAATCGTTTTTATCTATGAAAACGATAAATCGAGGTTTCACTGTAGTATCATTTAGCAGCTAGTGTCCACCTCTGTCTGACTCAATTCCACTTAAGATTTGCTATTTTTTCTACTCCAACTTCTATCATTTTAATTTTTCGAGTTACCTTGTTAAGGACTTTACCTATCTCTTAACGTAATCTGCTCTTTGTTAGAGTGAAAGTTAGCGTTGCATAGCTTAGCACCAAAAATGTGCTTTGATTGTATACTTTTATTTTCAAGGACATGGAAAGGTTTGTTTTGAAAACATCAACTTTCCACCTTAACAGTTTGTTTGTCTTCTTCAATTTTGATTTCATGCCCTAGATACAAAGTAAATAATTACAATATGTAGGTTCTTTCCAACAGGACTATTTATAAGGTTCAATGTATAGTATATGTACTACTTCGAAATCGATTAATGCGCATGACAATAGAGTGCACGGTTTATTAATCAGATTTGTGTTGGAAAATTTGCTGTACCACAGGCTATACCAATTCTGAAATCATCAAACTTCACGCACCAATAACACTGCAAATTCTTTCCCACAATTAAACTGTGCATGACAGTACAACCAGTACATGGTCTGGTCCGTGTACTGTTTGTGCATGCTCTGTACGGTACATAGAGCCTGCTGGAAAGAACATTTCATTGTTTCTCATTCTTGATAGGGAAATCAGTTCGGCATATGTGCATCTTAATACCTATATATTTGCGCCTAGCCGTTTTTTATTCACTTAAAAGCAATTATTATTAATCAATGCATAATTCTATTTAGTTCCCTAACTTTAGGAATTTTATAATTTTTTTTTTGATGCCACAATTTGTGAATCCTATGTAGTGCCAGTTGGTTAGGGTCCAGACTTAGTCTATATTTTAATTTTTGCTAATTTTAAACAGGACATTATTAAATTGAAAATTCTATGATCATTAAGTGTAAGCAAAGCAGTAATGGACGTTGGCAGTTCAACCCCAATGTTAGTAAGACTAGCCATAATTATATCGGTGTAATTCATTGATCGGGCATTCAAGAATTATGTGGTTCAGGCAAGCTTCAGGGGTACCACACTCATATCCAGGGTCCTCAAATAGTTTAATTTTATGTAGATGAGAAGAGAATTGACCATGTCCGACCTTCAATTTAGATATAGTAGAAATGTACAGGCGAGTTATGTTTTAACCCTCATATACTCTTAAATTGTATTGAGGGATGAATCCGACAATATTGAGTACTCGTTGAATTACAGAAGGTTTGCCATTCCTCCTCCCACATAGCTCTAGCCTTTTTCTGCAAAATCAACAAGAAATCCTGCTGCCTTGTCAGAGCACTGTCGTAGGCTTTTTCCCCATGCACAACGGATTTGGCTAGCTCATCTGCAGTTTCGTTTCCGTGTATACTCGCGTTACTCTTCACCCAGCAGACGACAACATTACAACCAACGCGGCTTAATTCAGTCATCTTAACCATGATTGCCTTTATGTAGTAATGTTTCGACTCATCACCAGACCTGACAGCCTCAAAAACACTCCGGAAGTTCTTGAAAATGAAGACATTCTTAAATTCACAAGCGAGAGTATAATAAAAGGCTTCAACAAGTGCAATCACTTCCGCCAAACATTCTGACATAAGGTGAAAGGAGCTATTGTGGTAATTGGTCTTATCACAAAATGCGCACCCACACCCATCCGCCGTTTTGGAATCATCACTGGAAATGTGGGCAAATCCAGAATATTTCATACTGATTGATAGGAATAGCCTCTCATCATGGACTTGATTGCCAATAAATGCCGGAATGATAATGTAGTCATTCAGAGGATAAGTCAATATGGATGGAAAAGTTGAGATTCATAGTTTCTCTATAGGCCACTGCCAGTGGGAGGGAACAATTCTATAAATTTTTTAATGCATTTGTAGCTAGTTTTTCTATAGCTTTAGTTAGTTTTGTAAATTTTTACTTATTAGAAAGCTCTCTAGGTACAACATTTATTTCACTTTTAGGGCACAATATGGAGTAAATTATTTCAAAAATTTCGATGTAGTATTGAACGCATTGGATAATAGAGCGGCACGTAATCATGTAAACAGAATGTGTTTAGCTGCTGATGTACCTTTGATTGAATCTGGAACTGCTGGTTATACAGGCCAAGTGGAATTGATAAAGAAAGGAATCACCCAATGTTATGAGTGTCAACCTAAACCAACCCAAAAATCTTTTCCCGGATGTACAATAAGGAATACTCCTTCTGAACCAGTACATTGTATTGTTTGGGCTAAACATTTGTTCAAGTAAGTAAAAATACTATTTCTATGTTTCCATGAGTGCATTCAATTGGATCTCACTTTGTTCCAATTTTCAAAATCCCATGAAAACTAGTCATTTCGTCAGATTTTAATCCAGGGTCAGTTCTTTGAGAACTTTGTTTATAAAAAAAACTGAAATGAGTAACAAATGGAACTTTGGGTAGACAGAAGTTGAAATAAGTCTCTTTTAAATAATTGTGGTCCCCATTCGATTTTGTCATATATTTCAAGGACCACGTAGGTATCCTACATAATAAGATAAGACAGAATCATATCAAGTAAATGAATGCACTGAATAAGTTTGATATTACAGTTAAATCTCCTTATTTGCAGTTTGACTATTTGCGGTTTCCTCATTCATGGACAATATAATATAGACCTCTTTTTGTATTCGCAGGTAAAAATTTGATTATTTGCAAATCAAAATTATTGCAAACGCAAACTTTATTTATTACTATTATTGCAATTTTTTTATTGTACACTTATATGAACTAGCCGGATATACGAGGTGGAAAAAATATATTAATTGACTTTCATGAGCACAAAAGGTTTGCTAGCAGGTTCACTACACTCACATTTATCATATCGCTTTAATTTTTTATCAAATCTTGAACAAAGCTAATATGTGAAACAGTATTTAAAATTAACGAAAAACTGTGACGTAAATTGAAACTTTCTAGTTAAAATTAATGAAATTTCAGATTATACCCTACCCAGAAGTTGAGTTTTTATAATATGCATGTATGGATACGTGTATATCATAGTAGGCAAATTTTGCAGCAATAACTGCTGTTTAACCCAGACATTTTGTGTACATGACTCGTTAAAGAAACTATTTTATAGTATTACATTTTAAAAACATCAAGTGTTAAAATTATTTTGTGTCAATGATCGATCCGAATTTGTCATATCTTGTTTAGGGCACCTCAACGGCCTTTGAAGTAACACATTATTCAATAAGTCACGGGACTAACATAGAGAGGGCGTTAATAATGCGAAGTCTATACGAAAGTTTGAAAGTACAAACCTTTAAACGACGTGTCAAAATTTCATGACAATCGGAACATAAACAGTGGTTAAAGTGACGCTACCTTTGCAATTGTGAAAAAAATGGAACAAAATGAATTTCGTGTTGATAAAACATTGCTTTTTAATGGGAAAAAACACTGTTCAAGCTCAGCAATGGCTTGGAAAGTGTTATCCGGACTCTGCTCTGTTGAAAACAACCATTTGTCGGTGGTATGCTGACTTCAAAGGCGGTCGTACTGATACAAATGATGCGGGACGTTCAGGTTGGCCAAATGAGGCAGTAACTCCACAAAACATCAAGCAAATATTGAAAATCGTGATGGGTGACCGCAAAATGAAAGTGAACACATCAACTGGTAGTGTATTCACTATTTGGCATGAAAAATTGGCCATGAAAAAGGTGATTTCCAAGTGGGTGCCGCGTTGGCTCACAATGGAACAAAAGCAACAATGCATCGATGATTCGGAAAGCTGTTTAACACTGTTTACTCGCAATAAACAAGATTTTTTACGTCGATATGTGATAATGGACGAAACATTGATTCACCATTTCACTCCAGAGTCAAATCGGCAGGCAGTTAGCAGAATGGCGTACAACCGGTGAAAGCCGTCCGAAGCATCTGAAAACACAGTAGTCGGTCGGCAAAGTGATGGCGTCAGTATTCTGGGATGTGAACGGTATAATTTTCATTGATTACCTGGAAAAAGGAAAAACTATTATAAGGTGTTATTGGATCATTTGAAGGCCGAAATCACGAAAAAACCCCCACACATGAAGAAGAAAAAAGTAATATTTCATCAAGAAAAATCACCGTACCACAAGTCAATGAAAACGATGACAAAACTGAACGAATTACTCTTCGAACTGCTTCTCCACCCTCCGTACTCTCCAGATCTGGTCTCCAGTGACTACTGGCTCTTTGCGGATCTCTAAAAGATGCTCCAGGAAAAGAGATATGGCTCGAATGAGGAGGTGATCGCTGCGACTGAGGATTATTTTGAGCCAAAAGACAAATCGTTCTACAAACATGGTATCGAAAAGTTATAAAAGCGTTGGAATGATTGCATCGCACTTGAAGGAGATTATGTTGTTAAACAATAAAGAATTTTGCCGAAAAAATATGGTTTTCATAGTTAGTCCCGGGACTTATTGAACGATGTGTTATATGAGAGATTACACACATCCCAGTTTTTTAATGGCATAAATAAAGTTATAAATGTTTACTATTGTTTTTTTTATTCACTGTACATGTAAAGTCAGAAAAAAAACACTAAATACGGGATTTACATTTAATTGTTTTTTACATAATTTATATTCAAACTTTAATTTGTAGCCAACTTTTTGGAGAAGAAGATCCAGATCAAGACGTATCACCAGATACAGCAGACCCAGAGGCTGCAGGAGATGCTGGAGAAAAAGCTGTAAAAGCTCAACCAAACCATGGAAATGTAGTCAGAGTTTCTACTCGTCAGTGGGCACAAGATATTAATTATGATGCTGGAAAACTATTTAACAAATTTTTTGAAGATGATATCAAGTATTTGTTAAGCATGGGTTAGTAAGTTTATAAAAAGGTTCTTTTCAACAGATCAATTTGTTCGGTTTAATGTATAGTACATGTACTATTTAGAAATCGATTACTGCACATGACTGTACAATGGACGGTTTAATAATCAGATTTGTGTTGGAACGTTTAGAGTACCTCAGGTTGTACAAATTCTGAATTCGTCAAACTTCCTACGCAATCGTAAAACATGCTCCAATGACAGCGCGAATTCTTCCCCCCATAATTAAACTGCGCATGACAGTACAATCAGTATATGGTCTGGACCGTGTACTGTTTTGATGATACGAAAACCGATTCTTGAACGGTACATTGGTCTGTTAGAAAGACAAATGTATCATATAGTGTACCATACAAATCGGTGTTGGAAAGGTCATTTTGTAAGGCGCATGCTCTGTACAGTTCATGTATAGTACATGGTGGTTCTGTACCTAATATTAGGCCAAATGTAACGTCAATTAAAATTTACTTTTTAGAGATACAAAGACTTGTGTTAGTGAGTAATTAATTATCTGTAGTAATAGCATAAGTGCTACTAATTTTATCGGTAAGTTCACGACTGCCTGTTGCCAAAAATTATGGGGTATATAGATCGCCCACCTTAGGAGAGATAACGCAACATGTGTAAGTTTGGTAGCCTCTACAATTTTTAAGAGGTTATTTAAAGTTGTTAGGGTGGAGACGTCATTAGGCTAAACAACTTTGAACAAAAATGCGATAAATATGCAGAAGTTCAATTATTTAGCGAACGAATCGATTTTTTAAACTGGTTGACAAGACTTTAGTTCTGTTCGATATGTTGCCCCCAGTTGCTCTAGTGTAACCTGGTGTACAGTTTTCCGTTCGATGACGCAAGTGCAGAACAGTACTTCGTGTTCGATATGAGATTTTTGTCTGCCCTGAAGTGTTCTTGGCTACTCTAATCTGCTCCAGCTCGGAAGGTGGTACAGCTGAGGGCACAGAGGAGTGGGGGTAAAATGCATGAATTGCGCTAAGGTCACTCCTCTTTTCAAGTGACTTGATTTGGTTAGAAACATCATGAATATGATGTCGTTGGACATGATTATCGTTGTTCCTAACTATCATTATTTGTAATGTTGGTTTATTTCTATATGTTAATATTTGAATCAATGAATTTTAGTATTGTTTATTTTACTGTGCTGGTCTAGCGAAGCTTTAATACTGATCAGAGCAGTAGTTGTCGTCAACGTGAAAATACAATTTGTTGAATTTACGATAAAACAGCTTTATGAGGTTATCAAGGGGACACCTCCTTCAAAATCTTTCATAACAATGAATTCTAGTGCTGTCCTCCATCTTTTTGGGTCCGTGCCTGAGAACGGATTCTGTCGAATTGTTGTGAAATTTGTTTTCCTGCCTCTAAACAAACGACAGGTTGTCCCGACCAGTCCCGTCGCGTTCGATGAAATTACTTTATTCTGTTCTGTTCTGCTCTACTCTAACCTGCACTGCTCTGTACTTTTTATATCGAATAGACCTAATAGCATTCAAGATAAATAAGTAAATACTATAAGAGCTATAACCTCAAAGGTAAATAAATATGTCATTTTATGTGACAGGTACGCGTTCATTAAACTGGTTACTGGTTTTTACGTCACCGCTCCCAGAATGAGTGCTGCCGCCTTAAGCGACGGGGAGCGGCAAACAGTTTGCAAATAGTACATTGCATGAGATATCTATATACGTATATATATTCTTTGCTGTTGCTTAGGAACGAAGAAGAGTGCAAATTTGACAAGTATTGAAAACCCGACAGCCCGAAGAGCTGAAGGGTTTTCATTGTCAAATTTGCACGATTCCCGTTCCTAAGCAGGAGGCAGGAGTGAATTTACCCATAAAATTAGTAGCACGAATGCGATTCGGCTAGATTATTTTGCATCTCCAGTAGGTACATATTAGAATTACTTCATTTTATTAAATACACCTACATATAAATACATATTGCCTTATCTTTCATTTTGAAGTTTTCATTTTTTGAAGCACCAAAGCTAAGAGACTGAACTGTGTCGCTACGAGAAATTAACAGGATGTTTTATCAGTGTAATCACTGATAATTTCACACTAGCTAACCAATCAGAGGCTCTTATTTCATGAGATTCAAAATAATTTTCATTATAAAGGGTTTTTCAATAAGGGCGGGTCGATTTTGAAATGGAATAAAACAAGCTGTGTCTGAGGTCTTAAGGAAAATTTTTTTTTATTTGAAAGGCCCATGTATGCCATTTTGTGTGAAAAAACATCGTTCAAATGTCCCTCGTGGCTTCTCACAGTTGCACGGATCCAATTTGTTCAATTTTCACTTACTCTGTCGCAAAGATCTGACTGAATTTGAGCAATGGCCTCGGTTATGTTGACCTTATGGGCATCGGTCGATTCAGACTTATTGGCATAGGTAGAAGTAAATATTACTTGGAAGAACGACTCCATATTCGTTTCGCTTAGACTGTGAAAGCGACTGCGACCAGAGACTTGCTTGGGTCCTCAAACAAGTTTATGATGGGCGTTCTCAAAGCGAATGCTTTCACAGTCTGAGCAAAAGCAATATGGAGTCATTTCAAGTAATATTTACCGCTGTGCATAGACCTGTGACTTCAGATATGTGCGTTCTATAAGGATGGCGCTATGTGCTACACAGTGGGCGTCACTATTGACATTCTCTATGAACGATTTGAGAAGTTATTGTGAATTGGCCACCAAGATTGTGTGATTTGACCTCTTTAGATTTTTTCTTGTGGGGTTTTCTGAAGTCACAGATCTGTGCCAGTAAGCCTGAATCGACCGATGTCCTTTAAGCCAACATAACCCAGGCCATCAGCCGAATCTATGTGACAGAGTAATTGAAAACTGGACTCGGATCCGTGCCTCCGTGAGAAGTGTGGCGGACATTTGAACGATGATGAACCTTCCAAATAAAACAAGAATTTCATTAATACCTCACACACAACTTGTTTTATTCCATTTCAAAATCGACCCGTCCTTATTGGAAAACTCTATACAATAATAATAGCTCTGCTCATAGAGCAAATCACTGATATTCCGCTGACTTTTTTAACCCTCGAGTATCATCGTTGGACTGTATTTTAATTCGAGTTCATTAGACCAACATAGTTTGTGGATTAAAAAACTCACCGGGCTATCAGTGATTCACTCTATGAGAAGAGCTAATGAGACAAATGTTCACTCAACTTTGGTTATTAAATTAGAAAGCATGATTTATATCTGTTTGAAAAAATATACTACAAAATTTTTGTGAATTAGGATAGGTAATATTAGCTACCGAAAAACTAATTTATCGACAAAATTTTATTATTAGTTTTATAAGTATTAGAATAATATTTTTGTCATTATTTTTTAATTTTTACAACTATTTTAGGTAACTTATGGAAAACTAGAACTCCTCCTAAACCATTATCTTGGGCGCAAGCGGCTTCACACGAAGGTGACATTTTAGAAAGAAATGTTTCAAACGATATGCAAATTTGGTCATTAAGCAAATGTGCACAAGAATTTGCAAATAATATTGCAATATTAAAACTTCAATTGTCAAATAAGAAGTTCTTAGTTTGGGATAAAGATGACAAACCGGCTATGGACTTTGTTACTTCATGTTCTAACATACGAGCTCATATTTTCTCAATTGCCCAAAAATCAAAGTTTGACATTAAATGTGAGTATCCTTTATATACCTTCAAACTATTGTTAACAAATTCAATTGCAATAAGCATAAATATAGCAAAACATTCCTGATCATTTCTAATGAGTACTTTTTTTTACAGCCATTGCTGGTAATATAATACCTGCTATTGCAACAACAAATGCTATGGTTGCAGGATTGGTTGTGATACATACATTTAAAATATTAGCTGGAGAATATGATAACTGTCAGAGCATATATGTTAGACAAAAATCCTCTGCGTCAAAGACTATTTTAATGGCTGAAACTAATTTAGAAAAGGCTAATCCAAAATGTTACGTTTGTTCACCACAACCTTTTGTAAATGTCTTTCTAAATACTGATGTTATGACAGTTAAAGAATTTGAAATGGAGATTTTAAGAAAATCTCTAAATATGATTGCACCTGATGTTGTTTTAGATGGAAAAGGTGTGGTAATAATTTCATCTGAAGATGGTGAAACTGAGGTATGCAAAACTAATCAATATTATAAGCTAATACAATTATTAGCTTTAAGTATAAAGTAATAAATCACCTTAAGCCTTTTCTCATTGAAAAAGAAGTTGTTCCTATTCTGTGATTCTTCTCAAGTTAATCCTGTGATTCTCCTTATGTGGTCATACCATTTTGTTTATAATTTTATTTATTTACCATATTTTGTCTTCCCTTCATTATTTTGGTATTCTATTTGCCATCCTCTTGTCTTGTTACAAGCACTACAAATTCTCACGTTAATTTTATGGCCATTGTATAATGCATTTTTTAATAGATGTTTGTTTTATTTTTAGTCAAATAACAATAAGAAGTTGAGAGAATTAGGAGTAAATGATGGAAGTATCTTGAAAGTCGATGATTTTCTACAAAATTATGAATTGACAATATGTATTAACCTGTACGAAAGTAAAAATAAAGATGATCCTATATATAAAATTGTTGCTAACGAAGAAGAGCTAGCTGCTAAACCTCAAGAGATTGGTAAGTAATATTTTCTTCTCAGAACAAAATAATATTTTGATATTTATTTTGTTAAGGGCGCAACAATGACAAGATCTATTGGGTTTGCCAATGTTAGGTTGTTGTTAAATTAAACCACAAACTAATTTTTGGCATTTCTAGAAGTTATTCAGGATTCAATTGAACTTTGAACGAAGAACTTTTTGAGGGTTAGCAATTTATAATGTAAATGACACTGTCTGGGTCTTATGTGGTACGTTGTGTCACATTATAGGTTCTTTCCAACAACAGGATTTGTATCGTTCAATGTATGGTACAGGGCCGATCAAGCATTTAGAAATTACCATAGAGATGTATATTTTACTGATTTTACCAATGGGCCGACCCTGTATCGTACATAAAACTATCAAATCATGTTGTTGGAAAGAACCTTATGACACTTTAGTGCACATATGCTGGTTTAGTAATTAGTGTTTGGTTAGAACCCAGGTGAAGAAGAAAGCGGCCACATATAATTACCTGGCGAATGATTTGGAAAAGAAAGTCATATGAGAAAAAGCTCTGTCGTCATAGGGTAGTATGGTGAAATTAACATCAAATTTTGCTTACATTTTTTCTAGTTGTGAATGTTAATGGAGAACCTCTCCAAGCACTGTCCATTGTTCTTTCGATTTATTGGTAACATTACATGGCTTGCTAGACTGTTGGTTTATTAAGCTGGTGCGGTGCATCATGCAATTTCATCTTTTCATTTCCAATTTGAGCAATTCACTTTCAGGAGGTCATTTCCGGCATAGATAAAGGAAGATATGTAACCAGACAAGTCACCTTATGGGACAAATGCGTAGCTAAAAAACATTAATAAATCGTTTCGAAATGTAGAGACTCTGCAGTCGAATTCGTGATCTTGGCACCGAATATTACTTCCAGCCACTAAAGTTTGCTACAAAAATGTAGGCGGCACACATGAAAAAATCTAATACTGATTTTAGTGAGTATTTTTATGTCTGCCGCCTACATTTTGTTGTGTCAAACTTTAGTGGCTGGAAGTAATATTCGGTGCCAAGATCAAGAATTCGACTGCAGCGCCTTTACATTTCGAAACGATTTATTAATGTTTTTTAGCTACGCATTTGTCCCATAGGTGACTTGTCTAGTTACATATCGCCGTCCCGGAAGAACAATGTCGTAACTGCAAAAATGTATCAAATGCAAATAAGTTCATAGACAATATCAAAAACACATCCCATACAGTGCGGAACATGGACGTCACTGTAGTTCCACTCAATATACCATTATTTTCTGTCACTTACAACACCCTTTTCAATTAAACTTTTGTACAACGCAAATCATTTTTTTACTTTCCTGTAAAATTGAAGTTTTTGCATTTACGTCACTGTTCTTCCAGAACGGCGATATATTCCTTTGTCTATGTTTCGGCTCAAAGCTGCAACCTTTTTCATTACCAGTTAAGCAGTATCATTATATGTAGTAATATGTTCAACTTTCTCACATTTCACGTTATTTCATACAATGTGTTACCTCTGTATTTACTCATTTCAAAATTTATAACGAAGCCTCTTTTTTTTTGCAGAAAAAGAATCTAGAACCGAAAAAGAAAAAAGTATGAGCAACAAAGAATATGTGGAGGATGACGATGATTTACAGGTACTTGAAAGTGACGAGGAAATTTCTCATGACGAAGGAAAAGTTATAAAGAAACGAAAAATGAATGATGGCAATGAAGATGTCTTGTTTGTAGAGGATCAAAATTAAATACAGTATTTTACATATGATTTCATTCCTTTCAATAAAATACTTGATATTTTTTATGTTTTTAATTATTTACTTGTCCTTTCCTTTTTCATAGTTATTTATTTTGCGATTTAAAATTATACAGCGTGCTTCACCTAAAGTGAACCACTCTACGCATAAAGGACTACAAAAAACTCAAATAAAATTTTGTCAACTCTCCTACTTTTCGCGCATGCGCACATTAAACTGTAAAAACCATAATCATGATAAACTTTTTTTTTAATATCTTTTTTCCGTACATCGACGTAACTATTGTTTCAAAATATTGATGCATGCGCACACAGTGACTATTTAAAAAATATGGAGTGGTCTCCACTCGACTTTCTCACATATTTCTAAGTTGTACTAGATAAGACAGATTCACATTAGGATTCAGAGTGGTTTTTGAATAATTTTCATATTATATACACAAGTATATTTAAAAAACATAGATAAAAAAGATTACTTCCGGTTGGACAATTGTCCTAAAATTTGATATGTGTAAGTTTTTCGTTATTTCCAGAGCTAGCACAAAATTTGAAACAAATAACTTGATGCAAATGGGCACTTTACTTGAAAAAGTTTCACTTCCCTTTCAGGTAAACTACCACTTCCGGTTGAGGGATTAAGCTAAAATTTGATATCTGTGAGTTTTTCGTTATTTCTGAAGCTGGTATAAAATTTGAAACAAATACCTTGAAGCAAAAGGGCACTTTACTTGAAAAAGTTTCACTTCCGTTTCAGGTAAACTGCCACTTCCGGTTATCCGAATTAACCCAAAAGTTGATACGAGTTTACTTTTTAGTTCAAATGACTATATAGCAAATTTCATCGATCTAGCTCAAGTTGTTTTTGAGTTATCGTGTTTACACACACACACACAGACAGACAAACAAGCAAAAAAGGGCCAAATCGACTCAAAATCGCTCAAAACGTCGAGAGTCATCAAAATCTGAAAAATTTTTTTTCGCATGATCACTATACTTTCTCTGCGAGAAAGTAAAAAGTAATTAAGAAGTTAGTTAGACAGTTATCGAGTATGGTTAACTTGATAATAGGTTGTACTATTTTTTTTTTTGGGTGTAGAAATCTATAAGGTAAAGTTTGAGGAAGGTAATGTGTTTTGGTGGTGATAGGTGTAGATGGCGTGAGATGTGTAGGAATAAATATAGTCTTGAGAATCTAATATGTTTGTAAAAAGAGGTAATAACAAAAAGAAAGTTTAATGTGTGTGTAGCTTGTGAAGATTTACATGTTAAGTTGTATAATTTTAGATAGATAAGAGAGTTTATTTGTTAAAAAAGAAAAGAAGAGAAAAAGATTTTTAAATGTTTTACAAAGTGTGAAGTGTAACTTAATATGTAATTGAAGGGAGGCAAGACCTGTGAATAGAAAGATGTTTTTTATACCTGAAGAAGCCCAAATTAAATGTGGCGAAACGTCGTATAACAAATTTAATAAATGGAAAAAAATAAACAACTTTAAATAGTTTAATTTCACAAAAGAAAGACCCAAGAAACCCAAGAAAATAAAAGATAATTTTGATAGGTACGGGTCAGGAGCACAAATACAACTAATTCCTTTATTTAATAAGTTCAAAAAATTATTTTTTTAGCATCTATTCAGTTCATGAAATACTTCGAAATTTTCCAATAACTTTTTTTCTATGATGTATAGTTTTCGCGCAAGCGCACATCGTACTTGAAAGACCACCATTACCATTGGGTTTTTAAGGAATTGTGGTTCCCTGGGTTTTCTGCGTAAAACGATACCCAAATTGTGATAAAAAAATCTTAATAAAGTCACTAATTTGTGCATTTAATTTAATGCAATGCCAAAGTTTGTCTGGTCGAATGCACGTGGCTCTGTATGTACTTAGTAGCAGTATAAGCTAGAGGCGTTTAAATTCGTTCTTTCTATTCAGCATTTCACAGCCCATTATAAGGGTTTTACTAATTTATGATTTGTATTCAGTGTTTGAAACAAGGATGTCTGTCGAGTCTCTCACAAATAGATAGATGTTTCAAACACTGAATAGATCGTAAAACCCTTATAATGGGCCGTGAAATGCTGAATAGAAAGAACGAGTTTAAACGCCTCTGCTGCTATCAGGTATACAGAGACACGTACAGTCGACCAGACAAACTTTAACATTGAATTCAATTAAATGCATAAATTAGTGACTTAATTAAGATTTTTCATCACAATATGGATATCGTTGTACGCGGAAAACCCAGGGGAAACATAATTCCTTTAAAAAATGCAATGGTAATGGTGTTTTTTCAAGTGTGATCTGCGCTTGCGCGAAAACTGTACGACATAGAAAAAAAATTATTGGAAAGTTTTGAAGTATTTCATGAACTGAATAGATGTCTTTGGGTTGCGAGCTTTTGGTTGGGGTCACGCTCCCTGATCCCACACAGTGGGGATGGGTTATTAGCGACCACAGACAGCAGCTTTTGTTCACCCGTTCGTCCAATTTTGTGTTCATCAGTGGGGCGTTACCTGGCACCCCTGGTTTGTGGAGCTCTCTCAGAGAGAAAGCAGATCATGTCCTGGGTAATGTAATAACATCCTGGTGGGCCTGTCCTAGATTCCTGTTAACCACTTTTGTTTACCTAAACGCTTGACATCGGG
>JAWQRP010002293.1:0-15986 GCA_033557875.1 Quadriops clusia | reverse complement strand
CGTCGAAGGAGCTGTGCTGTGGACCACATGTCTAATTTTGAGCAACATAGACCAATACATACAATACACTAAGATTTATGACCGTTCCTGACCATTCTTTTCAGACACACCCTTAGCTCGCATCAACCTTAAGCGTAACAATGGATTGAGGCGAAGATAGTTGGACACCCTGTACATACATGGACCATCGCCTCCTAAATATATTTAGGAGACAATGCATCAAGACATGGCCAACTAGATTTAGCTCTAGCTGACCATGATCAAGTCAACGCATGGACTGGGACTATCCCCAATAAAAATATGGGCGGTGAAATAATGTAACGCTGAACGCACCCTGTCGGCTGGGTCCCAACTAAACCGCTACGGGGTCGCCCGCAATGTAAATTCTTTCCGCTGTATTCTGCATTACGGTCAGCTATCTGTTTATCTGTGGTATTATATTCAAAAGTTGTATAACGACTACACACGTATAAAATAAAGAAATACATAAATAAAGATGGATCTATTGGATGTTCAGCCAAGATAACACACTTGCAAAGAAACCCCGCATTAAAACGTTATATTTACACCAATTTATTTACAGAAAGCTTCAGTAAATCAACGCTTACTTAGATTTATGTTGGAATTTTTGCACGTTCAGGACCGTGCATACAGTACAAGGACGCGAATGTGCGATCACACATAAAGTTTTATTGCTGATTAAATTTAACTGTCATGGTTGTAATGATCTAACGTGCAGTACTTTTATGAGATAACACCAGAGCTTTCGCGTAATTAAATGTCAGGTTTAGTTTATTATTATGACATTTCGCAACTACTGAAATTAAAACCTGTAAATCCAATGGTTTTGTAGCTTAGACGTTTTTATCTTTTTAGAACAGCCCCAAATCACTGTTTCATGTAACACATATTACGTAAAGCATAATTTGAAATAATTAAACTTCAACACATTAGGTTATTACGCCGCGTTTTCGTGTTGGAAAATATGCAATAAACTTAGGACGTAAAGTATAGTCCTGCAGAACATTTAATATACCGATGGAAGTTTTAATTGGGGTATTGTTATATAACCCGAGAGAAAGGTTACCGATTAATACCCTCGTTACAAAAGACATTTTTATCTCGTTGCTGGAAAGATAAAGGGATCGGAAAATATAAATCCACATCTAAATATTTGCGCTACTTTCACCCTGGTTACACGAGGGCAGCGTATGTACATTTCTCTCGGAATATAGATTTTACTTATTATAACAGAAAATCGCATATAGCGAACAAACACTTGGATATTTGCCCAAGTAATATTACTGAGAATTTCTGCATACAGATTAATCCCTTTTTGTTTTAAGATTTAGCAATATATACGCCGTAAGATTTAAGTCCCCTGTTAATTCTTTTAATCAAATTCCTGCAATCGACACCAGGATTTTCTATTAACTTGGCGTATACTCTAACAAAACCCGCACGTACAGTTTTTTGTAAAAGTCTTATAAAAAGCCAAATTGAATCTCTGTGTTTACGAGTGTCCAGAGTCTGCTAGTGTGCTAGGCACTAACGCAGCGATTACAGGAGCATGTTGCTGCTTTTCGTCTCCTCGTAAATTGAACTGTAATACGCTTTATGTACGGCCCTGGTCCATAAACATTGACTTTCAATCCGATTTGACCCCACGAATTTCCCTTTTAAGTGAAATTTATTGCAATTTCTGCCTGGAATATAATTACATACAAGGACGAAGGTCGTGAATAGTCTCCGCAAGAACCAACGATGATGCTATTATCAAAACCTTCTTAAAGTATTTAGAGAGTCCTAGACTATTTCAAGCTAATCCTCAATTCCTTTTATAGTTACTACGTTTCTCATCCGTAAATTACAATCGATACAGACCCATGCATTAGAGGGATATGAGAGGAAGTGGGCTACAAATTTATGGAATTTCGTACTTTACAACAAGGCATCTTAAACTGACAAATAAATTTCCATTTATATCCCAAGTAGACATACTTACCCCAACAAGGAAGCAACTACTTTAAATATATTTATACTAAAATTATTACTAATGGAACATGCTAACAATTTAAAACGAAATTTCGCAGCACCATTTCGTTCCACAATAAAACGTCCTGTACAGCTGCAGCACCAATTATCTGCGCGAAACATCTACAGACATTCCTCCATAAGAAACTAGTTAAGAACCCAATTTATATTCGAACCACCCAGATCTCCCAACTTTAATATATGTACGCTCAACTGCTAGAGTATTTCTTAAACTTTATATGAGCACAGAGGAAATTAGAATCGTTTGGATTTGAGAAAGTGTGCAATTTGACTCGACAAATCTTTTAGTCAACCCTCTGCACACAATTAACACCAGTGCTCCTGAAGTATGTTGATTAAGTCCCGCCAATCTATTGCTCATTAAGAGACACTCTGCGAGGAGGGAATTTAGAAACTAATTTTTAACCTTACTGGCAACGTAGTATTGATTTTCGCATCAGAAAATCCGTGGAGAATTTAATTTCTCTTTAATCGCTGAAATCCTTTTAAACCAGGCATCGCAAGTTTATGGGAAATAAATTCTAATAAATCAAAGAGCGCTCTAAAACACCTGCTATATATTTAGTTTAAAGAAAAATTGGGTAAATTTATTTGAGCATCGCATAAACTAAATTCTGCTTAAGCACCACACTTAAGAAGCTTTCCCGCTGATTTATTTCAGGTGGCATATAACGCATAAATGCTTAACAAATTTAATGGAGCTGTTTAAGTATAATTTAAATGGCAATATTTGTAACATTACTGCGGGAAATCTACGTTGCCACATTCATAAATATTTTTCTTGGACATATAAAGTATCTCCTTAACTCTCTTCTTACTTAGCTGTTGCAATAGTTTCTCACAAAAGTTGCGAGCAGACGAAATTGCCGTGAAATATGTCTAAAGTGTTTTCTCTATGGGGCGATTTAAATTCCCCCTTGTAGCATGAAACGTAGTTAAAGAACGGGTTTCTCAAGTCATTAACAAAGGCCGATACTACAGGTTTCCAGAATTGAAAATAGAAAAAACAAGCCGAGAATGACAATAAATTCTTTCTGAGGTAAATTCTGTGAAATTGAAAGTTTTTCGGCCACGTTAAAGCTTTTCCTTTCAACTTCTCCGAGAGGGCTGTTTATTTCAGTTAAATTGCCTTGAATATTAAAGCAGGATTCGAATATATTTTTTGTTGTTTTTAAATTCACCAACAGGACTTCCTAGCCAACTACTTGGCGTTAGATTCTTTCTTAAGACAACGTCTGCGTTTTGGGTACTTTGCAATTCAAATTTAGTAGTCTACTTCTACCCACTGTTACGGCTTCTATGTTTTGCAATCATAAAATATACATGAAATGCAGATAAGGATTTTTATAATACATGCTTATATTGTATTGTTGTATAACAATATTTCGCTTTATGGTAGCAGAAATCCTTATCACTGAGCATAATACTAAAAAAGTTGCGCGGATTCTAGTTTATTCTGTTTTAATGCTTAAAATTCCTTTGAAGGAAAACGTTACTACTGCCGTCCAGTTAAAATATTTATATGCACGTATATAACATTATTTAAAAATGATATGTCTTATCAGAGTCTACTAACGACTGTTCTAAAAGTTCTTTTTGTCTAAGTGAAAAGTGTTGACAGAAATCGAGGAAATAAACACTGATGACAAATGTTTGCCCTATTCAAATGCTGTTGGCAACTTTTTAGCGATGTACAAAAACTAATATTTCAAAACGACCGTAAAGTTTTTACTGGTCTGGAGATTGTTATAAGAACATTTCCTGAGATATATTCGGAAAGGGTCTAATGGCAGGCCTTAATAACCTTGTGAAGGAAAATAACGGCCTGAATGATTTATCTCCCCAAGGAGATATTCTGAAGTTACCCTTAATAATTAATGTGAATGTTTGCAGTAATAATGAAGTTTGCCCAAAAATTTAAACAAAAAAATTAATGTTTGATGTGCGTATTTGCGGACAGAATTGAGAGACTTTTGATTCAAATTTTCCCGGTGGAACTTTGTTCGCGTCTTTTACTTAAAAAGGACTATTGTTTTGAAATTATCCGACTACCTTCCACAAAATATCTTTTGTACTCAACGTACAACAAAAAGCTTTTTAGATTTGTTGTTGGGAACAATGCAAGTAGAAATATTTTCTGGGTTTATAAACAGCAAACAAGACGCGGACCGTTTAAGTCTCACTTATGCGTGAAGCTGATTTGAATTTAAAAACTAAAAATGTATAAATATTCATAACAGTAATCTATCCACATTACGGTGGGAAAGGCCAAAGCACATTTGGATTTGGTTTTCTGTGTGTATTCTTTGGAGGGGTGGTTGATATCAAAAATCCTTTGCATTGTTTGTGGCAAAATGCGCATTTCAGGCCATCAATCTGGCCGACGTTGAGAGTGCGCTGCGTTCGAATCTGTGCGCCATGCTTCTACTCTATTTGCATATTGCGGTTGTGATAGCGCAAAGTGATGGTAATTGAGAGGCTTTGTACGAGTCAGTTTAAATTCTACGCCCACCCACGTGCGTTCTGTGTGCTTAAACTCAAATCAAACGTTACTCTCTAGAAACCACCCTATTAATTTATTTCACTTCCCATCTATTTGTTTCAATGAACAACTAGTCTCCTCTACGCAGCCACTCAATGTACTACGCCAGTCGGTTTGGCGAAAAGCCATTTCCGCGAGACTGGAAAATAATTAAATTTGTCGTTCCTTTCGCCCAAATAAAATTTTATTGCCTTCGAAAAAAAGAGGGAAAGGCAATCACTTGCTAATATGGAAATATTTCGAAAGCCTTTGAATTACTTCTGTCAAAGAATGCATTTACCATCGTCTCAAGCAGTTTTAAATTGATTGAAATTAGTTAGGGTAGGGTAGGATAGAACAAGAAATTGGTCCAAATTTGCACGATTCTTGCTTGTGTACGCTATCCGCCTAAAATAACAAATTCAATGAACTTTCAATTTTGCGCGAACGTCGAAACATCGAGAAAAACGCAAGGAAAATCGTTAAATTGTTATTACTCCTGGGGAAAGGTATCAGGTATATCGTACTTGTAAGGTATCGGGGTAAAGTATGCATCGTCAAAATTTTAAAAGTTAAAGTTTGTTCTTATATAAAATACCCTTATAAATTATTAATGAGACCGTATATAATGGCCAATATCTGTACGATGCTCAGCGCGGATTTCAAGGCGGATTTTTTATTTTTGTGGGACGTTTCCTTAAAGTGTAGCTTTTTACGTAAAATCATCTCTTAGGGAATTTTTATTTGCACACATATCTGATAAATAAATATTATTTTCTTTATTAATATTAATAGTGCACTAACTACACTGAACCAAAAAGGTACGTGGATTTAATAAAATATATTTTTGAAACAATGAAAAAGTACATTATTTTTCACTGAGTGAACAAATTAATTGAAATAATAAATGACCGTACATTATTTAATAAAATAATTACAATGTAATAAAAATTTGTATTAGTTAATAATTTTGTTACTCGTATCAATAAATGCATTACATTAAAGTCAACATACATAATTAATTAAAAAGTTCATTGTTTTAATAATTTTTTTCAATAATGGTACATTACTTCAATGAAATCTAGTATTGCTTCTATGTACTCTGTTAATTTATTTCATAATATGTACTCATTGAAATAACACATTATTTCGTGGTATTTATTAAAAACTTTAATCAAATGGTATCTTAGTTTGTAACTTTATAAATGTTTTAATTGATCTTATACTTACCAAGAATAAATTTCATGAATATTGTATGTCATCACAATAAAATATTTAATTGCTTTAATATACACAGTTTATTTACTGCATTAAATGTAATTTTGAAATACTCGGTTACCTACCACCGCTGTAATAAATACGTTGTAGTTCCGTAAAATAGTAGTAACAAGTAATTTATTGGAACTTTACTAGCATGTACATGAGAAAGAAGCAACTACATATCGCACTTTGTCGCCTCTTCTCTCTGTCGCCCTGCTCTATTATTTTGTGTGCGCTGATATGTGCGTATTATTATGTCCGTCGCGCTTTGTGCATTATATGTTATTATTATGAACATTATACTTGTGTTTTTCGATTTCATGCGTCCGAAAATTACTGCGCAGTGAATTTTATTGTGAAACATACTGACTCCAGCTATAAATATTTCACGCGCTTTATTAATTATACTCTTTTTCAAATTAATATTGAATTATTAAAAAATTTAAGAAATTTATTTGTCTCAATTGTCCTTAGAAGTATAGTATAAAATATTAATTTGATTTGAAAATTGCTAAAATGCATTTGACTATTAGAAAGTTTACACATATAAATAAATTTTATTAATTTAGTTCGTCAATTGACTAATGGCGAATACGTTCATGCTTCTGCATTCGACCTCCCAAAATGTGCATGTACAGTGATAAATTTGGCTTTAAAGTTCTTTTAATTGGTAAATTTGTAAACTATATTACAGCCGATGTTACTGGAATAATGCGTGAACTTTAAAGTTATATTAACAGTAACGATTACGTTCTCGTTACTGTAATAATAACGATAAGGTTACGATCACTTGAAGGTAAAAGGTAATTGTGTAGAAAATTTTCGTTTAAATATAACTATTTTATTACTTTCTTTTAAAGTAATACGTAGCTGTAGCAATTAAGTAGATTTTACTGTAAAATATACTTCATCGTCAAAGAAATTATGAAGTAGATTTGAAAGTAACTATAACAAAACCTTTACTGTTTTAAAGTGCACGTTACAATGCGTGTGTTCCCGTATACTAATTGTGCTGCTTGAGATTACTTTTCAATAGGAGTATTAAATTGTGCCGCTGGCCAAGCTAGACCGGCTCTTTCTTGGGAATTCTGGCGAATGAAATTCACACAGTGCATGTTGATATTTTTTGTACCAACGGAATAAAGAAAACGAATGTAAAATATAGACATTATTATTTCTGAACACCTATCTTAAATTTTTTATTTAAATAAATAATAATTTGCAAAGATACATGCCTCTCTGGGGACCGTTTTAATTGTTGTTTATAAAATAATAATTAAATAAATTATCTACTTCAGCAAAGCCTGTTCGGCAGGCATATTGAACCTCATTAGAAACTTTTGGTGAAAAATTTAATAAACAAATATTTGTAAAATTACGAAAGTATAGGTAGTATTTATTTCGGTTGATGTAAATTTTTTTAGAGATTATATTAATATTTGAATAAATAGAAATGCACTTGACCTCATTTATATTAAGTCGATAGAGTAAAAATATTAGCTTGAAAAATACCGACGGATCGGTCGAAACGTCGCTAAATAAATGATAAAGAGGTCAAGTATAGTATTTATAATATTATTTAATTAATCTAATTAGCACTTCTAACTATGAATTTAAATTATTAAAATTCATAAACGTATGTTTATAGTAATGATATTTATAAATCTAGTTCATAAATTATCCGTAACATATTTACATTATTTCAACGATACAGTTAATGACATTTATAAAATTTGGTTAATAATCACCGTTTATTGATGTTATGAAGATAGTATTCAATTATTATTTCATTAATTTAACAAACACTTTCGTAGTATCTATGAATTTTGGTAATTAAAATTTAATAAACGCACGTTCATGAAATTAATAATCACAAAATTTCGTACATGAAATATTCAATAAACATTTACATTATTTCAATGTAAAAGTTCGTTGCATTTATGAAATTTGCTCAATAACAACCGTTTATTGATATAATGTACGATATTTTTCTCAGTGTAGTACAAACATCAATACATTTTGAACAGAAAAATGTATTGTGTAAATTCGAAAAGCATATTCCACATTTTAACAAATATATATTTTTTTATATTTTTTATATTTTTTTATTCTCGGGTATTTAGAGTCTTAATTTTTTGTTTTCAAAATATTTAATTCTCAACGTTTCGCCTTTATTATTTAGGCATCATCAGGATACAGAATATATAATAACATAATTAAAAACTAAAAGTTAACTATAAGTATATCAAAACAGAAATAATAATAGACATTAACATAAATATGAAACATGAAAGTAACAATATATTTTTTTGTTTTATGTGACGTTAAAAGCCTAATCGTATCACAATCAAATTATTGTAGTATTTAATCTATATATCAATATGTTTAGATTTTTTTTAAGTGTTATACATTTAAGGAAGCCAGAAAAGTTAGAACTAATAAAAATAAACAGATAGAGAATCAAAACATTTATAATTCAAAAAGAAGTAATATTATTTGCACATATGTATATATATATATATTCTTTTACAAAAGTTAAAGGGTTGGTTCCAATATTTACTGTTACAATATTTGCTGCTGCAATATTTGAGATGTCTTCTTTTACAAATTTACAACTGAAATTTACGTTTTATCAATTATTCAAACCTTCTGATAACTGCGTATATACTTACTATGGTGGTGATGGTCTGGCGAATCGTGATGAACTGGAAATAAATATTTTATTTTATTGTTATATAAAAATATTATTCTATAAACTTACTCAGTAAATGGTTCCCATGATGTTCTAAGATGAAAGAAAAAAATGTAGTAAGATTAATTCTGATTATTTTAAATCTTAAATCCAGTTTTATTATTATATGAAAAAACTACTTACCCACCATTTCATCGTTTTGCCGGTTAAGAGGGGGTGAATAATGAGCTAAAAATAAATCACTCTTAAATCATACTTGCGGAACAATTTATTACTAACTTAAAATAAATTTTAATTCATAGGCATACTTATTGAGCCATATCTATCGTAGTGTGCTCTATCTGGAACGCATAAATTTAAATAATAAATAAAAATCATGTTTAAAATACAATGACAAAAGAATTTAAAATAAATAACTTACGGTAGGTTGTGTCGACTGTTATCAAGGAAATGGTCATAAAACAAGTAAAATATAAATAAATTAAGAATTATTTAATTATCTTGCATGCAACTTCAATTACAAAATGATTTACCGTTTGGAAGAGGGGCTGAGCGAGCTAGAAATAACAAATATCGTACATAAGCGATTTTTACAATTCTGGAGACCTTTAATCTTATTCTACCTTACCTGTTTGTATAATGATGAAAATTGTCAAAAATACAAGGACAAGTTTAGCCATTGCTACACTTTGATTTTCGATATGCACTGCTATTTACTTTGCAAATGACGTGAAAGTAATTGAACCTCTTATTTATACGTGAAGTTTTGTACTAATGTACTATAATTGTAAGTTATCGAGAACCTTCGGACCTTTCTTTTTATTGAAATAGAGTAATTGCATTTCCTGGTGTTAACTTCTTTATTGCAAAAAAAGAAATTTTGGAGCGTTTACGTTTATGCACTTGATGACCTTTGCTATCTATTCCTATTTATAAACGTTATCAAAATTTGATAGAACTATTAAGGACTTTTACATAATACCAGCATCTCGTTTCACAATATATTTATATACGTAATAAGTTATAATGGGATATTGGCATTTTCCCAAATCTAATATTTAACTATGAGGGTAAAATAATTTATGGTAATATTGATAATAACATAATAACCTACATATAATGATTATGTACATACCTACATACATTATGTATATAAAACTGTATATATGTATACTTATATTTGTTTTTAATTTATATGATAATCGTGGCTCTGCTAGTAAGTCTAGCCGCGTGAAAAATTCAATTTCATTTTTTGGAGAAGGGAACAAAATAGATATCCGGAATACCTACGCTGAGGAAACGTGAAGGATATAAAGATAATGAAGATAATACATCTTGATTGAGAACCGGGTAGAAAGATGTGAGCGCAGGGAATGAAGATTAAAGAAAAATAGAGGTCCTACAAATATATAATCTTAGTAATGTGACACGTTCTAAGAGGCTTTGAATGTATTATCCAATTTCAGTAAATAGATGAGTGGCATAATTAACGGACCCCCTTTTCAGCAGAAAAAAGGGATCCAATAAAATCATTCTCGCCTCTAGCTATTTTTTGCTTGTTCACATAATTTCAACCCAAATTGCTTTCCATTAGTTTCTAAAAGCGCAGTGATGAATTCATTAAACTCATTTTGAGCATTCATTATTCTGCAGTGGCAGTTCTTTGAACATTAGCCAGTTTTGTTGAAATATTGCAGTATAAAAATACATTTCGAAGAGTATAGGTTCCCTCTTGCAGCGAAAAGAGGTCGATGGTTGGTAAATCCTTTTACCTTTCAGAGAACATAGTCACGCGTCTCTGCTCTTTAATAATACTTTCAGCGGGAATCTCACATTCAAGTTAATATAGTTGGCTACACTTAGCGCTTATGACTTTTTTATTCCTTTGTATACGAAACTTACTACATATTAAAGAGCGTATAGGACTGTGTAAAGCAACAACACCACCGTAAGAAATAAGGAAGGAGATTGCATTACTTTTGTCTTACTCTCACGTACGAGACAATGATGCTATATGGAGACTACAAAATAGCCTCTATTCGAAACCACGTAGAAAATTAACTCTGAGAATCGCTATCCGTATACTAATTTGTTAAGGGCAAGCAGCTCTATTATGCAGAACGGGAATGCATGCAAGCAGTAAAAACAGCAATTGAAAATTCAACGTGTTTATAATTAGGTTTACACGAATGAAAATTACGAAAACTTGCAGTTCAAGTTTTAATCTGCCATTATTCAATTGATGCAGGTCTATTTAATAAATTACAGGTAAATATAACTTTGTTTCAAAATAAGCTACAGAATTAATAGAAAAGAATCTTAGGCTGTAGTTTTTAAATATCGATGTACCTATGTTTTTTACGTTATCACACTTGTACCTACAAATATGCTACAGAATATATCTCAGTCATAAAAATAACTTTCAACAAATATTATTTTACTGCTTAAGGTTACCGTAAGTTAAGAGGAAAATAGGAAACCAACGTTTTAATATTGCCGAGTTTTATGGCAACAGCGGAATTTCACATAAATCTGAAGAGATTTGGACAAGAAAATTATATAGCGGCGTAAAATTTCGTTTTTTTACTGTTAAATCGCGATTTAATCTTCGAATTTTACGCAGCTTTATTATCACACATGAGAAACGTATAAGGTTGCAAAACTTTTGACTTGATATGTGCCCTGTGCTAGGCATTGATAAAGCGGCTGTCATTCATTGTCCCAAGACTTGAGTTTATGATACCCTGAATCCACATCGTCGGCCGCCTACTGAATAAAACACGGACTCTATGTTCTTTCGAACCATTTATTTTTTGCTATTGCCTTCCCTCGATTTGTTATCAAAGATAAGAATTTATATCGGATGTTTATTTTTTCATTTCACTGATTTGGCAGGTGGCCGGTAAAAAGAAAAAAACGGAATTGCAACTTTATGTTTTTCCTTCGCATATCCGCTGTAACGTAGCTGATATAGTTCATGATATAGAATCATCCCGACAACACAGCACAAAGATTTTCTCTTGAAACTTTCTACCCGAGATTTTAATACTTAGTTATATTATATTAAAATAACTAGAAAATGCACATGCAGGTACATGGAGGTATCTTGGTGGAAACATCGCTCTATTTTAGTCACCACCGCATTGAGGTAATTTAAGCAAATTATACAGTGAGGTAGGAAACTAAGTTGTAAACTTGCAAAGCTTCTGGTGGGGTAAAATAAAATATGCTCTTCTAGAGCAGAATAAACATGATTAAAATTCCGTTTACCACACATTGTAAAACAAAGTTCCAAACTAATCTGTTATAAAGATCAGAACTTTTTCTTCCGGGGGAGATTTAAAATTTTTATCACGTATTTGGCGAAAAAGAATAACGGGAATACTTTGAAACTATCCTGTAATTAATTAGACGTATTGCTAGGTATGTGCCTTTTAACTTTCTTCGGAACACTACGTAGGTGCACTTTAGAGGTTTGTTTTCAATTTATATTAAATTGCACCATGTTAAAAAGTTCAGTAAAAGCCGCAACACTTGCTGAGATCTGATTAATAAATAAATATCAATTGTTTAGCGCTCCAGCGTGGCATATTAAATTTAAGATTACTATACCGATAAAACAATTGTAACCAAATTATTCAGAATGTTAGGTGATTATTCATTTGAACGTGTTTACAGAATGATTTAAAAATACCTTCTTGCATTTTCAATTGATAAATATTTGTTTAATAAAACTTGTACACATCCCCTAAAATTAAACCGTGTACTTTGAGTTTCAAAACAGTCGCCGAAATTCCTATTGAATTGCTTAATTGTACAATATGTACACACCCCAGAAACAAATCTTCCAGTTTCCAGTTGACTAAAACTCTAATTTAAAGCACACAATGCCTTAGGAGCTAACGCAGGGAAACTCTTGTTGTTTTTAATTAACATAAATTATCCGCAAGGCCAAATTTTCGCAACTTCAGATGATAAATATTTGGGCTTAATAATTTAGGAGTATTTAGTATGAATATTTTACGACAACCTCCGCTTAATTACTCTAACACATGCACCTGCTAAAATATAAAGCAATATTTTTTCAACAATTTGGTAGTTATTAAATCACCGCTTAGACAAGGATAAATAATATGTAGTTATATAGGAGACCTTATTACCTACAGTAATGTTCTTGTTTGTAGAAAAAATGAATACGAATGGCGAATTCCACGTTCGAAAGGAAAAATCCGTCACAAATTTCAGAGTTGTAAACTACCGAATTTCCTCTGTTTTATACAAATTAGTCCATTATATAAAATACATTTTGGACTTTGTCAGACGGCGCCTTTCCCACACGACACTTTTTTGTTCAACTACAAAGGAAATTTAACACTTCGTTTGGCCCAAAAGTAGCCTTTTTTCGTCTTACTCCCATAAAAAGAGAGTGCGTTATTGACACTCGCGCTGAACCGCTAGCGGAAATACGAAAGGGATTTTTGCTACGCGTAAAAATCAGAGAAACGAAAACACTTAAATAATTAAAAATTATGTGGCAAATAACTTTTAGAAGGCACAAAACTTATTTAATTTTTGGATTGTGGATTTCTACTAATGGACAGTTAATGAAAATATTTTCAGATAAATGCTGCTTTTAAAGGTAGATTTTTTTCTGTAGAAACCATTTCAATGCTTATAAAAATGTAAAGCACAATCTGACATCAAATTTGATTACTCCTGCAATTAATTGCTCACAGGCTAATGTATCAACCAGAAATTATCGCAAAGCATAGAGAATGACAATCAATAACAACAGCTTATCATTGCCCTTGGTAGCTTAATGTGGTTTAATAATTTCAAGTTAAACATTGACTAATTTACGTATAGAAATTCAGCTAAATAAGGGCTAAGCGGTTGCTTTGACGTCTATTGTACATATACCAGGCGAGATTCCTTCAGAATGTATTACAGCTATTGATATTAACTCTAATATAAGGCCTCACAGCAAATATCTAATATTAGACCAAATATGTGATTCCAGGATCCTTGAACTCAGGTAACTACACTTTCGCGATATATTGACAGCGACATAATCTGCAATAAAATAGCGCGTGCTTTGTCCTTTAATTTAGGTATTTATATGCTCCTACTCACGACTATATACTTATATAAGCACATAATTTGTAGTCGCTATTATTCTCTAAGTACTACGGCAACCATCGTTGCATACTAGATTCGGAAATAATATCAACTTTAAACTTAATAAAAAGGATACAAAAATATGTGGACAAACGTGCCTTAGCTCGTTTCCCCTCTAAATTATTTCACTAAATTTTAATCAATACCTTGAGGTTACAGGATGGCCTTGCTGCTTTAGATTCACATACAGCAGCAAAAGCTTCCTTTCTTTTGAAGACATTTTTTTAAAAACTAACAATGGATATAATACACCGGATGACAGTAATAAATTCCCTCGGCAAGAAAATATACTAAATTATAAATAAATACGTCGGACCGCACGTCCAGAAGGTAATATCTTTCACTTTGCCTAATACGGCGAAAAAATGGGAAAGTTTATAAATCAATGTTAACATTCTTATGGGATCATTTCAGGGGCGTATCACTTTTATCAGAGGGAAAAAATTTGCTAGATATTATTTATGTTTTGTAATCGCAATAAACTGAGGAAAATTATTTATAGCTGTCTACTCAATATCTAAAAGCAATAATGCCACGTGATAGAGGGGCGCTTTTCTCATTGTCGATAAATTACCGCATCTACTGTGTTTGTTCAGTAATATTTTCCAGAATTTCTCCCGCAACCTTCCAGAATTTTAAAGAGAACGTAATGTAGTTTCACATTACATTAAACAACATTTCAATTTAATTTAATGAAATAGAAGGAAGGGAATTTCCATTTTTAAAGCTAAAACCTAAAACTTGTTCCCGGGGTGCAATTAAATTAATCTATATCATTTAGTGAAGTCTGTTCTCTAATTGCTATTTAATCAAAGTAAATAGTTTTCCAGATTTTCACTTGGAAAATCTCATTAAATAATATGTTCAGGTAGTTATCTGGACTCTATGGAAAAGGGACGCTCGATTGAATCCAGGCTGTTTTTTCTAATTGAAGTTACAATTAAGGTTTTCGAACTGAAGTCACGACCAGACACGGAGGCAATTACAGTTCGTTATGCTGTTAATAGAGATCTTATGTCCGCTTCGAACCCATAAAATGCTCTATATATTTCTTTCGGCCGACTTCTTCTATACATATAGGCCAATAAATTGGACCACATATTAAACCCATTGACATAATTACAGGCACGTTAATTAAACGTACGGGACAAACAAGCTACCGATATTTATGTTAAACTGTGCGATTCCATTTGACGAAAGCATTCCATTGCGAAATTAGCATTACATTTGCTACACATATAATTTGCGTATGATTTGTGAATACGAAATAGGTTGCACAATGATTATTGGCTGCAATTTGGACATAAATGTTATAGGAAGCTTTGTGAATTCCCCGCGATTAAAAACACAAACACTGAATAAACGCTTCATGCAATTTCCATATTATCACGTATTTTAAACTGCATGTCCGCGCGTAAAATATATTTCGTGTTAATCTAATATTAGGAGGTATTTAAAAAAGTTTCCCGGTTATGTTTTCTTAACCGGAGGGTTGCGCTCAAAGATGGTCGAGTTTAACTTGATTATGTATTCTTTATGACGTCAAAACGGGTTTTCTTGATTCACGATAACTTAATAGAATCCTGGGGGATTTGGGAATTTGCATCAAAGTTGGCAAAAATTAAATCCACTTTTTTAAGTGGATCATTTAATACTTACAGTTTTATTACCACTTAAAGAGCCTCCTCTAAGTTAGGTTATTAACCTTGAATCGACGCCTGAAAAAAATCATACGGAATATGGGCTAGAATTAAAATTAAACATCGAATCGAGATGAGCAACAATGAGAAGTAAAAATTTTGAAATGCAAATATTCAAAAATGTGACTTACCGCTTTTGTCTAGATTCTATAGAGGATGTCGATAGTTTTATTTACGAGTTTAATTCAGTTGCACGAGTATTTCTCCAAGTTTTTATCACAAAAAGATAAACAATAATCCGTAATAACGGATTTTACAATTATCAACTGCATTACGATGACGAGCGTCATTAGTAAGAACTTGAGGACTTTTTTTAGTGGAAAAACCAAAATCACTTCCAAATGTCAAGTAGACATATTTCTATGGGAATGGTACGATAAAACGCACTTTGAAAATAGAAATATTTTTGAAGAATTCTGTTAAGTTTATGTTCTCTAGCACCGATATTTGACCAAATAAATATGGAGTGGTCTCCACTCGACTTTCTCGCATATTTCTAAGTTGCACTAGACAAGATAAGACAGATTCACATTAGGATTCAGAGCGATTTTTGAATAATTTTGTTATTATAAACACATGC
>JAWQRP010002292.1:0-15987 GCA_033557875.1 Quadriops clusia | reverse complement strand
CTTCTTGGAATTGGCACACCTCTGGAAAGCACGTGCCTCGTTTGAACATCTGCTAGCTCGATCGCTATTGAATTGGGAAACATTTTCCAGATTTTTTGACGACATATGGAGCAACCTTCTGCTGCTACTATGAAGACAGACATCTGCTGGTTTATTCTTTTCTTATTAAATCTCAACCCCAATATTTAATCTGATAAGTGTCATAGTTCTGTTAATTAAGCTGGTCCTATGATTACCTTCACAATTTATATGCATATATCAAAAGGATACTTTTATTTTCTTCTTAGAAAGAAAATGAGTTATTAAAAAGGCCAAGAATAAGATAAAAATAAAATAATAACGTGATTCTATATTAAGATGATTTAATTTTCTTCTTAGAAAGAAAATATGTTAGCGAATGATCAAGAACAATAGAAAATACAATTAAAAAAGGTGATTTTATGTATGTAAGGGAGAAGTGATATGAAAAGAACAACATGCACATTTTCTTAACTGAAAAACATATGCCACTATAATCTTCAGCACAAAAACGACCCTTTCATAACACCTCTCTATGTCTCATATATAAGACATAGAGGAGACATAGACATACTTATAAGTAGGCCTTATGAGTATACTCATGAGTATACTTATGAGTATACTCATAAGACATGTCCATTATCCCCGAACGAGGCGCCACGGATGAATGGACGCTGCCTGAGCGTCGCGGCGAGCTTAGCACCGGCGTCTAGACGCCCCTCCCGCGTCCGAATCTCCCGGAGGCGTCGCGGCGCGCCTCCGGTGTTTACGCGTTCCACCGGCGCGGCACCGCCGCTCCCGTTGAGCCGCTTTTGGAAGCACGAGACCCTCACGTTTCAGAAATATTTGGCGTCGTTGTATTTGGCGTACGCTCCCATCGTACATAACTTTGTTTGTAACCGATCGAGGCGTTTGGCGTCGCCGTAAGAATGCGACCGACGCTCAGGCATCCTCCGGTTGCACTTGCCAGAGAGTAATGTCGAGTTCCTGGAGCGACGCCAGCGCCGACGTCGCCAGCGCGCGCTGCGATACTTCAATGGGACGCCTTTTATTGGGGAGATTCATCAAATCTGTTTAGTCTAATATGACGGCTGGAATTAGGAAACGGGCTATTATTAAATTGATTCATTTATTCTATTATTGGCGCGAGGAATTCGCCGGTTGCAGCGCCGCGCCTATTTCCATTTTCTCGCGGCTGAGGAAGAATTTTTTGGTTTGGTTTTGTTCCGTTTTGTAAGCTGCTTTAAGAGTCACTAAATTGACTTATACGAAATCATCGCAAAAAAACGTTCTTATATAATTAATCATGGATAAGTTATATAATTAATCATATTTTTATTCTTATAATAAATAGTACTTGCATATAATAATACTTGTATATATATAATAGTACTTGTATATAATAATACTTGTATATAATAGTATTTGAATGTAATAGTATTTGAATGTAATAGTATTTGAATATAATAGTATTTGAATATAATAGTACTTGCATATAATAGAACATACCTTTGGGCAGGACCAAATCAGCTGAGAAAACGTTTTTCCCTTGAAATTTTCCCATATCTTTGGTTTTTCTCACTTGATTTTGTGGATTTTCATGAGCGGCACGTGCTCAAATGTCAATAATGACAGCTGTGTACTTGTCTATTTGAAAAGCGAACATTTGTTGAAATGCGAGTCTCTGATTGGCCGTTCGGGTTAGTGACAAAACAAAAGTCCTAAAAATTGACACGCGAAAATTCAAATTCTTTCCTTAAAGAAATATCTTTGTTTATAAATGTTTATTTATAAGTATTTATTTATAAGTATTCGTTTATAAGTATTCATTTTTAAGTATTCATTTATAAGTATTCATTTGTAAGTATTCATTTGTAAGTATTCATTTATAAGTATTCATTTATAAGTATTCATTTACAAGTATTCATTTATAAGTATTCATTTATAAGTATTCATTTGTAAGTATTCATTTATAAGTATTCATTTATAAGTATTCATTTATAAGTATTCATTTATAAGTATTCGTTTTTAAGTATTCATTTATAAGTATTCATTTATAAGTATTCATTTGTAAGTATTCATTTGTAAGTATTCATTTATAAGTATTCATTTATAAGTATTCATTTACAAGTATTCACTTATAAGTATTCATTTATAAGTATTCATTTATAAGTATTCATTTGTAAGTATTCATTTATAAGTATTCATTTGGTAACTATTTATTTGTGTAGTATTTATTCTCTCTCGTATACTTTTGGATTCGCATGATCGGAAAACGTTCCACGGAAATCAATCTCAATAGGCTATATCAAGTCGTGAGTTGTGTATAAACTGACCTTCGGCAAAGGCCCGGCGACCTGCATACCAGAAACACAATTACACATGAATATTATAAATATTGTAATTGTAGTTTTATAGAACTATGTGCCGTTGCCCGGGGCTCAGAAATACATAATACAATCGTTCGTAATAAAAAAATATTTATGTTCATAATAAGTATGAATTTAATATTAATGTTATGTAATACAGCACATAAACAATAAACTCGATTTCAATTTTCGCGCGTCGCTTTTTGGGGCTTTTGGTTTGTTACTAACTAGGAGAACCAATCAAAAGCTCGCTTTAGAACAAATGAGTGCTTTAGAATAAATGATCGCATTGCCAATAGACATGTACCAATGCAAGCACATAATAAGGTTAGTTGTCATATTTGACGTTTGTGTTCTGTCAGACGTGAAAAGCTAGAAAAGTCGGGAAAACAAAGGATATGGGGAAATTTGGAAGGAAAAACGTTTCCTTTGCTGGGTTCCACTTCCCCAAAGGTATGACAACGGTATTTTCTTCTTATTATTTTCGAAATATACCTGTATGCTATATATTTTTCTAATATGTGTTGGTATTATGCCATTATTTATTATACCTGAGTTATACCTGAATTATACCTGTATGATAGCTGTATTATACCTGTATGATACCTGTATTATACCTGTATGATACCTGTATTATACCTGAATTGCACCTGTATAATAACAATTTGTTATTATATATTAAAATAAGTAAAATACGTTATTTATAGCAAGCTCAAAAGGAGTTTGTCCGATACTCATCTCGGGTTAATGCAGCAAAGTTAGGTCCGTGCTCTTGGTGGAAATATTTGGCCGAGGATCAGGTGTTCTGAAAATACCTGACATGCCGAGACATCGAGAATGCATGAAGACCTCGCTCTAGGCGAATACTCGGAGGTAATGAGCTTAAAACTCGGTCTGAAATTGCGACCAATTACGATCGGCCCACTCGGCCCGGCCTGGAATTATTTTGCATGCGACAAAACATTTTTGGGCAACCGTTTCGGCTTGGCTCATAGCTATGCGGCTTCTATGAGGCTTTAATATAGCGCTACGAATTTATTTCACTTTTTAGTTTATAGCCTAATATTTATTTTAATTTTTGCTTCAATTTTTGTTTTAATTTTTGCTTGAATTTTTTTTTAAATTTTTGCTTGAATTTTTCTTTTATTTTTTGCTTGAATTTTTGTCTTAATTTTTGCTTGAATTTTTCTTTTATTTTTTGCTTGAATTTTTGTTTTAATTTTTGCTTGAATTTTTGTTTTAATTCACGTCCAAATGATTACTGAGCCATTCATTCAATATGCAGATTCTACGTGCATACAATCAACTTCTAAAATATTTAGACTTGTACAAACCAAACCCAATTTATTTGATTGCCATTTAGCAGAGCCCAGAGGCAAGAGATGCTAGTTTAATAGCCGTTGGAAGCAGGCGACACCGAACTGATTAGACTAATTTATAACGCGCATTCACTTTTCCTCTTTGGCTACTCTAGCATTCGGCTACACTGTAAGATAATATTCTAGACATTTCATGAAAATTTACTAATCAATTTTATTCAAATAGATAAAACATTAAAATATATACTTACAAAACATTCAAAACTATACTTATAAAATATTCTAATCTATACTTACAAAATATTGAAATCTACACTTATAAAATATTCAATTCTATACTTATAAAATATTCAGATCTATACTTATAAAATATACGTAATTATTATAATATACGTAATTGTTATAATATACGTTCTCTTCAAAGAATACGTTTATCCAATTCCACTGAACGCACTTTTTGAATATCTAACTCTATACCACCTATACTTCTTACCCACTACCCAAATTTCTTACAGTGTACCCTCACACTTAGCGCGCTTAACAAATGTGTACAACACACGGCCATTTATATAATTCCGTGTTTTACAACCGAATTAATTAATTTTTGTGGTGTTTACGAATACGAAAATCGCATTTCGCTCCATCATCGCCTCTGAGGAAAATACAGCACCGTTATGCTTCGTTAGTCCGACTAGTGTCCATTATTCAAAGGCCTCCTGCATAAAAATGTCGTGTAGCTGAGAGATCGTTATAACTGGAGCTGTTACAAGGTGATTGCATTCACTTCCATCCTGCAATCTGTACGGCTTATGTGTGTATGTTCTTGTATTCGTAATAGAGTGCATTACGTGGACAGTTAGATGTAGAAATGGCAGTAGCGGCCACTTGCAGAATATTATTAATTGTTCATAATGATAATAAGTGAAGATCGATAGCATGTCATCATTTTTCTTGTACCTATTTTCTTGTACATATTATAGATAACGTTCTATAGATAACATATTATAGACTACATATTATAGACAACATATTATAGACTACATATTATAGACAACATATTATAGACTACTTATTATAGACAACATATTATAGACTACATATTATAGACAACATATTATAGACTACATATTATAGACAACATATTATAGACGATATATTACAGACAACATATTATAGGCAACATATTATAGACAATATATTAACAGGCAATATATTATAGACAACATATTATAGACAATATATTATAGGCAACATATTATAGACAATATATAGACAAAATATTATAGTTAGTATATTATAATAGTCAGTATATTCACCACTCGATTTCCCATCATCACCATTTGCAGGTAAAAGTCGTTACCACCAGATAACATGAGACCTTTGTTATGTGTAAGACGAAGTGAGCGGTTAATTGTTCGCAAGACCCGGTAGTCATTTACAAAGCCTTTTGTATTATTTGCATTGTGTTTACGTCGGCCTGTTCTATTGGGATTTAAAGGTAAAAATTCCTGAGCGTGCGACGTGCAGCCGACGTAATTGAAAAGACAATACCGTAGCGAGCCTCTTTGTTGGGCGAACGAACGGTGTCCCATTGAAAACTCGCACGGCCAATTAAAAGATAACAAATCTGGAGTCCAGGTGCTTCGCAGGCTTAATATTCAATTTGCGATTCGCATCCCGTTAGATCCTCAGCATCTCATCCTTAAATTGCTCACGTCGTCGGATTGAGACGTTCAACTCTCGCTGTATACACTTATGTTACTCTTTGTTCCGATCGTCACTGCCTAATCCTCTTCTTCGGGTCTTCATCATCTTCTGGTCTTTAACATCTTTTGGTCTTTATCATCTTCTGGTATTTATCATCTTCTGGTCTTTATCATCTTCTGGTCTTTATCACCTTCTGGTCTTTGTCACCTTCTGGTCTTTTTCATTTTCTGGTCTCTATCATCTTCTGATCTTTATCATCTTCTGATCTTTATCGTCTTCTGATCTTTACCGTCTTCTGGTCTTTATCATCTTCTGGTCTTTGTCACCTTCTGGTCTTTTTCATTTTCTGGTCTCTATCATCTTCTGATCTTTATCATCTTCTGATCTTTATCGTCTTCTGATCTTTACCGTCTTCTGGTCTTTATGATCTTCTTCAAGTATTTATCCTTTTGTTCGTGAAGGATAAAGAAGTATCTTTATCCTAGGATAGAGTCCTCATTCACGTGGGTTCCTCTCGTCATCCACTTTTTCATCAGAAAGCAACGGGTCCGAGTTGTTGCAGGAAACAGTAGCGCACTTAAACGGTGAAGAATAATTAATCTTGAGTTAAGGCTCCCCAGAGCATTACGACGGTTGAGCCGGTGAGACATGCAGAAGCAACAGAAAAGAAGCAAAACAGAAAAGATGCAACAAAAAGGAAGCAGCGAAGAAGACAAGTCCAGGAGTCAGCCTTGGGACCAGCAACACATGTGCATGTGCGTCAGTTCTTGAATAACCGCTAACGCTACTTACTCGACAATCTAGAAAAGAGTCCGAGACCAGTTTTGATGATGATTACCCATTACTACTACCAGCGCACAGTACTATATACGCTGGTTGTTTTTGCTGTGAGAGTGTCTTAACCCCGGAAATCGAACGTCCAGTGAGGATGTGCGAAGTTGTTTTTGCTCATTTATGGTTAACCCATATTTTTTATTCTATTGTGTGATATTCTATTTTGGAAGGAATTTTTGGCCATGCCCATAGTATTCTCTATTCTCTGTTATCTATTTTCTAGCCTCTAGTCCATGTTATTTATTTTCTATTCTTTGTTGTCTATTGTTTATTCTTTGTTATCTATTTTCTATTCTTTGTTGTCTATTTTATATTCTTTGTTGTCTATTTTATATTCTTTGTTGTCTATTTTATATTCTTTGTTGTCTATTTTATATTCTTTGTTGTCTATTTTATATTTTTTGTTGTCTATTTTATATTTTTTGTTGTCTATTTTATATTCTTTGTTATCTATTTTATATTTTTTGGTTGTCTATTTTCTATTCTTTATTATCTAATTTCTATTCTTCAATATCTATTTTCTATTCCCTGTTATCTATTTGCTAATCTTTATTTCCTTCTATTTTCTAAAAATTTTCCATAATTGGTCCTCAGTAAATAGCATTTCTCTTAAAATAGCATCTATAGTATTTTTCACTAAAATAGCATTCATGGTATTTTCCCCTAAAATAGCATTCATGGTATTATCCCCTAAAATAGCATTCATAATATTTTTCCCCTAAAATAGCATTCATAGTATTTCTCATTGAAACATGAAGAGAATGTCGTTAGAGCTTTTTCCAACAAAAATTTCTATTGCTCACGCTTGTTTATTTGCGTAGAGCCCGCTTTACTAATGGGAGAACACGAGTGAAATTAAGTCAGAAAACCTCCCAGGACATTTTTCATCCTAGTAAACCCTGGCAGTGATTTACAGCTTACGCTCAATTATTAAACTCAAGTTTCTACTACACTCGAGTCATTACCAAAGTTGTTAATAACGTAGTCATTACAGTATTTACTAGAGTAGTGACTAAAGTACATTTGCTAGAGTAGCGACTAAAGTATATTTACTAGAGAAGTTACCATTGAATATAGAGTATATACTCTATATTGAATGTAGTTACTATAATATCATATAGTTACTATAATATTTAGGAAAGTAGTTACTATAGTATTTACTAAAGTAGCCATGAAAGTTGCTATTAAACTAGCCTCCATAGTACATAGATAGTACACTATATTAGTAATCTAATGACTACTACTAATAACTGCTACTAAAGTCGAGCTCCCCAAACACC
The DNA here is from genome assembly GCA_033557875.1 of Quadriops clusia. Classification (NCBI taxonomy): domain Eukaryota; kingdom Metazoa; phylum Arthropoda; class Insecta; order Coleoptera; family Hydrophilidae; genus Quadriops; species Quadriops clusia. The sequence continues at coordinate 8,460 of JAWQRP010002292.1, read as the reverse complement.
GAATTCCTCGAATTCCTCCTGGGGCCCAAAAAATCGCTCTAAGTTTGTCGTCGAGCCTTACAATAATTACTCTATTTTAAATGCCTCGCATTCCGGAACGTTACATTTATTTCTGGACTGTTATTAGTGCATTCGAATTTCCTTCGACGCCTCAGCACCTGATCGAGGTGTTGAGGAGGTGCCTGAGCGAGTCTCCTAAGAAATAGATCTCTTATTCACTTCCTGTTCCCTCTATGGACAGGGTCAGTTATTTCCTATGCGACTCTGGGGCCCACGTGTCTCTCAGTATGCAACAGCTTGTTCGGCACTAACTTACAATTGACTGCTCACTCACTCGATCACTGACAATAATAACAATAAATTAGGCGTTAACAGTCGTGGTACGTACTTGCAATAACAATAAAAATAATAGTAATAATAATAATGATAATAAACAAAATAATGATAATAATAAACAAAATAATAATGATGATAATAATGAACAAAATAATAATAATGATAATAATAAACAAAATAATAATAATGATAATAATAAACAAAATAATAATAATGACACAGATAATAAGAGTAATAATAGTAATACTTTATTAAAAGCACACAATTCCAATTTTATCTCATTGTTAGAAGTAGCTTAAATTTAATATTTTAATCCTTTAGTAAAACTGTTATTAAAACGTTTTGCCAGTAAGTGTAATCTTTTATTATTATTATTTAAAATCGATTTATTATCTTGGTCACACCTGTACGTTCGCAAATTTTATTTTGACCACCTTGCATATGTGAGCTAGTACTTATAATAATTCAATTTGTTACTATTTATTGTTCATTAATTAATATATTTATTAATATTCTATTAATTCTTTAACAAAGATCTTCTCAATAATAAAAATATGTAGGTAAACATTAATTTAAATTCAAATACTTGACTAATACTTCAAATGCTAATACAACATATATGTGCTAATACTCTCCACCAATCAACAATCGAATAGCACCATGTTACAAGATAAAATCCGCTAGATGGCGCGCGTCGATTATCTCAAGTCGCTCTGTGATTGGAGGAGCAAAATGAGCGGCACGTTTGAATTGAATTTTATAATCAATCTTATTATTGTTAAAACATTTTATTATTATTAAGAGATTTTATTATTATTACAATATTTTATTATTATTAAGGGATTTTACTATTATTAAAAGATTTTACGATTATTAAAATATTTTTATTATTATCACATATATGTGCTATTATTAAGAGATTTTACTATTATTAACCCCCAGTATTACAAACGACAGTTATCCTTTAGCTAAGTTAGCGAACCAATCACCTTTCGATATTTTAAAAATATCTAATAACCGATTGGTGCGCTAACTTAGCTAAAGGGTAACTGTCGTTTGTAATACTGGGGATAAGAGATTTTATTATTATTCATAGAAATATTTCAGAAATATTCAAAGTGAAGTCGTTTAGTAAAAGTTGAATCTCACATAAAGAATAACAACAGATTAATGTGTAATTTTTAGCAAACAAAAGTGAATTTGAAATTTTTATTATTAATTTTATTTTTATATTTATTTTCATTTTCTTCTTTATTTTTACTTTTATTTTAGTCTTTATTTTTTAATTTTTATCTTTGTTTACTTATATACAACATAATAACTACTTTAAATATAATATCTACTTGCAACATCATAACTACTTTCAACATAAGAACTATTTGCAACATAATGACTACTTTCAACATAAGAACTAGTTGCAACATAATAACTACTTTAAACATAAGAACTACTTGCAACATAATAACTACTTTCAACATAAGAACTACGTGCAACATAATAACTATTTGCAACATAATATCTACTTTCAACATAATATCTATTTGCAACATAATATCTATTTGCAACATAATAACGTTTGCTTCTTCCTTCCAGAGGGAAGTTTGCGACTGTGAGGCGAGCCCTCCACAAGTCGACAGGCATCCAGTATGCAGCAAAATACATAAAGAAGCGACGCCGAGCCGTCGACCACACTCCGGAGATCTACCACGAGATCGGGGTTCTCCTCAAATGCGCATCGAGCTCGCGAGTCGTCCGCCTCCATGAAGTCTACGAGACGAACTCGGACATGGTCTTGGTCTTGGAGCTGGCCGCCGGAGGCGAGCTGCAGAGGATCTTCGACTCGGACCAATGCCTCGGCGAGACGGAAGCCAGGAGGGCCATGAGGCAGATCCTAGAAGGACTCGCTTTCCTGCACGAGCGCAACATTGCTCACTTGGACCTGAAGCCCCAGAACCTGCTCTTGGCCGTCGAGGACAACTGTGATGATATTAAGTTGTGCGACTTCGGAGTGTCGAGGCTTCTTCAACCTGGCGTTGAAGTACGAGCTATTTTAGGTAGGTATAATAGAGAATCTACAAGTATATCTATACTATACTATACTCTATTAATATATTATACCTACTATAAACAATCCTATACTACACTGAACAATAAAAGAATTACAATATATCCTAAAAAGTTACATTAATACACTATTATGTTTTAAATATATGTTTTAAATATATATTTTAAATATATATTTTAAGTATATGTTTTAAATATTCAAATTTATATATATCTTGATTTACGTTCTAACATCCCATTGAATTCTTATCATACCAGGTACTCCAGACTACGTAGCCCCAGAAGTCTTAAGTTACGAGCCGATAAGTTTAGCAACTGATATATGGTCAGTTGGTGTGTTAGCCTATGTCCTATTGTCCGGCTTTACCCCTTTCGGTGCCGACGACAAGCAACAAACCTACCTCAACATATCCCGAGGCATCGTCACCTTCGAACCCGAACATTTTCAAGACATCTCTAGCACAGCAATGGACTTTATCAAATCCACGTTGGTTGTGAACCCTAGGTAAGCGAGGTGAATGTACATAGCCTACAAATCAGTCTTGTTAGTTTTTCTTAAACATATTATCTTTATATATTATCTTTACTCTTTATTATTCTGGGTATAATATCAAATAAAACATTACAATTCGGCGGATATGCAACTACTTATGTAATCATTTAAAAATACTAACTAAACAATTAATTTGAATCGTTTTATATATTTTCTAAATTAATTTAAATTTTAAAAATAATTTTTTCTGAATACCTTTATTTTGAATCAGTTTATTTTCAATCTGTTTATTTATGAAATAATTTAAAAATTTTATTTATCAAATAATTTAAAAACTTATGTATCAAATAATTTAAAAACTGTATTTATAAATTAATTTATAAAATAATTTAAAAACTTATTTATCAAATAACTTAACAACTTTATTTATAAAATAATTTAAAAACTTTATTTATAAAATAATTTAAAAACTTTATTTATAAAATAATTTAAAAACTTTATTTATAAAATAATTTAAAAACTTTATTTATCAAATAATTAAAAAACTTTATTCATCATTAAAATCATTAAATTATCTCCTAATTAAATTAAAATCTACCAAAAAAATTCTCTGAACAATCTAATAATAGTGCAACAAAAGAGACAGCTACATCCTACTTATGAAAGTTAAAAAGAAACAGAAAACATAAAATCAGTATTATTGAATTTCGAAAAGCACAAGCAATCCATGACATGAAGGAGAACTGTCAGATTTGACTTCTTCTTCTTTTATCAGATGACATGCTAGTGCCACAAAAGGATAGCTACATACTACTTGCTTTAAATCAAAAAGAAACAGAACACAAATAATGACTGTCAAATTTGACAGAAGTAGTTGATAGATGTAACTGACAGAAGTAAGTACTTCCTTCATTTAAACTAAATCAAATTTAAACTAATTAAATTTAAAAATCAAATTTAAACTAATTAAATTTAAAAATTAAATGTACATATCTTAAATTTAATTGCATTTCTTCAATATCGAAATTCAGTATTACTCGATATGTAAGCTCTATCTTACATACAAATCTATATATATAAAATTGTAATATAAAATAATTAATAAGTATTTGTGTAATTAATAAGTATTTGTATAATTAATAACTATTAAACGAACCGTTTGAAATAAAATATTAACTTTATTTTTAAACTAGACTTAGGTATATACCCAAAAGAAACATTGATTTATAAAAAAAACATTCTACATATTAAAATTAAGTAAGACAATTTGATTTTAGGCATGACATCTTTGTTCTTTTTTTTCTTGTTGATTATTCTTCTATTCCATCTTGTATTACTTAAACCTAAATAGCAAAACATAAAATTTCGACTATAAAATTCTCTACATTACCTTTCCAGAAACCGGCCATCAGTGGAAGACCTGCTGAACCACGCATGGCTCTCGCAGAAAGTCCCGCTGCTGCAGTGCCTCAAGTCGCCCCCAGAACCCGCCTCCGTCGCCCCGAAAGCCACACCGATCAGCCAGCGTAAAACCCCTGCCAATCTCCCGGAGAAGTCGAAGATCTCGCGCAAGACCAGCGCAGACAATCTGAACGGTAGTTATGCCGACAGCCCCGTCCGCTCATTCGCTGTGTCCGCTAATTGCCTGTGTGCTCAGTGCGGAACCGCCTGCAGACACCTCACGCACACGCCCGTTCCGAAAACGCCCATCACGGTAGACCGCGGAATCCTCTGTTAGCGCCCGACCTGCGCCGCCTCCTGAGAGGCGCATGCGAGGCGCTTTAGGAACTCTTAAGCTAATTCGTGCTGCGCAAGCCGCAAACCAATCTATTGTGATGTTCGTTTGTTCGATAACGCGGCAAACTATCGGTAAAACACCCAAATGCAAGGCGTAAACACGTGCTATTACATGTCCGTACGACTTCATATTGTTTCTGTGTTATTGTTGTTTATGTAATTATTCTTATGTACTGTTCCGTACTGCCTTGAAAAAATGATGAAATATTTGCCACGTTTTCCTTATTATTGTCGGTTTTAAAAACAATTATCTAGGTAAATTGAATAGACTAGTCAATTTTAATGAATTACCTACTTAAATAATGCAATGTACACTAAATGCGATTCAAACGAGCGATTGTTCAAATCAAAAACACAAATATCAGTAGTGTTTGAAATATCAATACTGTTTGAAATATCAGTAGTGTTTGTAAATATTCCAAAAATATTGTGAAGACTGTCCTTTTGACAAAAAAATGGTGATTATACAGGCTGCACAGTGCCTTGTCTTCTTCTTGTTATCGTAGATCGACTTAAAATTTTAGGAGAAAAGAAAAAGTTTGAGAGATTGGAAAAATTTTAGAACATAAGTTTTAAAACAAAAATTTTAGAACAAAAATTTAAGAGAACGGAAAAATTATAAGAGAATGGAAAAATTATAAGAGAACGGAAAAATTATAAGAGAACGGAAAAATTATAAGAGAACGGAAAAATTATACGAGATATTAAAAATTTTGGAAATTAAAAATTTTGGAAGTAAACAAAAATTTAACAGAATGGAAAATTTTTTTAGAAAAGTAACATTTTAGAGAACGGAAAAATTTTAGGAGAAAAGAAACATTTCAAAGAACAAAAAAATTTTAGGAGAAGAGAAACATTTAAAGAACGGAAAAATTTTAAGAGAAAAGAAACATTTTAGAGAACAAGAAAATTTTAAAAGAAAACAATTTTAGTTTAAAAGAAAATTTTAGTTGAAAACAAAATATTAGTTGAAAGCAAAATTTTAGTTGAAAACAAAATTTTACTAAAAACAAAATTTTAGTTGAAAACCAAAATTTAAAAGAACGGAAAAATTTTAGTTGAAAACCAAAATTTAAAAGAACGGAAAAATTTTTGGATAACATAAAAATTTTAAGACGAGAAGAATTTTAAAAGAAAACGTAAAATATCAGAAGAAATAAAGAATTAATTTTAGGAAAAAAGAAACATTTTACGAGAAAATAAACACTTTACGAGAAAATAAACACTTTACAAAAAAATAAACACTTTAGTAAAAAAGGTGTTCTTAAGTAAGATGGTACAGGTTTTAAAAAGATATATTTCTTAAAAGCGCAACTTCTCAGGTTAAAAATGGATACAAATAAGAACCTAAAATAATAAGTAATTAATCAATAAAGAAATATCCGAGATATTAGAAGAGATAAGATATTTAAAAATACTTGATGTGTTATCGGAAACGTCGACCTGTTAATAGTAATTTAAAGGTACAATAGATATATTACGGTAATGTTATTAACGTGTTAAAGACGAGATAGTTTTATTCTTTTTCTTTAGTATCGATATTGTGATTAGAGCTAATTAGCGACCTACTAAATTTACATTGAGTTTTCGATTTCTTTTGTTTTCGTAATGTACGTTTTGTGTGGGATTAAGTTGGGCTGTGGTTCAATTCCACGCTTAAAGTTGCATGCAACTGCAGTTTTAAGTGCAGGGACTTCGACATACATTATTATTTGTATTATTGTAAAATAGAAAACGATTCAGTATAGATACATATTGTATTATTGTGCCCAGTTGCAGGTTATAATTATTGAAATAAACTTTTCTTTGTGTAGCTACTTGTATTTTAATTTTAACTGTCTGGAAATTTCGATCCAAAGTTTTATTATTAACACCAATTACAATTTTTTTTTTAATCTGTTTTAGTTGACTCGTTTCTTTATCAGCTCTTTCTTTTATCTATTTCTTTGTTTCTGTATTTCTAGTTTTTTCTGCATTTTCAGATTCTTTTATATTTTCAATTTTTTCTATATTTTCAGTTTTTCCTGTATATTGTCTTTTTGGTATTGTCGCTCGTTTCTGTATTAATGTTCTTGTGTGTTTTAGTTCGTTTTTCTTGTATTAATTTGCTATTTTTGCATTAGCTCGTTTATTCTGTTTCTCTTTTTGTATCACTTTATTATTATGTTGTTTTTTTGTTAGTGAATATACCTATATAGCATTTGTTGCTAATATTAAATATTAATATTAAAATATTAATGTTAATTATTAATAAAAGTGTATTAAATATAAATTATTAATAAAAGTATATTAAATATTAATTATTAATAAAAATATATTGAATATTAATAATGAAATACTAATATTAAAATATTATTAAGGAAATATTAATATTAAAATATTAATAAGGAAATATTAATATTAAACTATTAATAATTAAATATTAATATTAAAATATTAATAAATAATTTAAAGAAAAGTAACCGATGTATTTTTTACAGAGATGCGAATCGTGACCAATTTTCTCTCGGAGTTCAATAAAAGGACCTGCAATAGTAAAAAACAAAAAATTTTGGGCTGTGATAATGGAACATGACCTATTAATTATTTTATTATTAAGAAATAAAATGAGAGTTATTTTAAATAGCATTATTTTATTTCACATTAACATACAGTATTCAACATTACATTATTTCCCTACAATATAACATTTGGATTGCTTCGTACTCGGAATGTTTGTTTTTATACAATCGTTGAATAAAACGAATGCACTAAGATATAAATAAATAAATAAAGTAAACAAATATGTAAATGATACATTCTTAAATAAATCACATGAACAAAGAAATTGATAAACAAAGAAATTGATAAGCAAAGAAATTGCAATAAAATATTTATATTAAAGTAATAAAGGATAAATAACAATTTCATTTGGCTAAATTTATATAAATAACTGGTTTGTTCTTTGTATTTTGATGATTAATAAATAGCCTTAATACTAAATTGACTAGATTAAATGCTTTGGAGCAATATAAATAAGATTAATTAATACACTTTATAATATCACACAAAATGCACGTAAGTAATTTTTAATAAATATCAGTTTAAAAAAATTATATCATTTGTACATAAATTCATAATATCTATGTGTATATATATATATGTATAAATAATAGAAATAAATATAAATAATAATTATAAATAAATATTAGCCATAAATAAGTATCAAAATAAATAGCAATAAATACGTAATACGCAATAAATAATTATCAATAAATAGTTAGCAATACATAATAAGCAACAAATAAATAATTACTAAGAATTGCACAAATTCAATTTGTTGACTATCTTGGTTCATAATTAGCTAAAAATACATAATATCATATTTTACATAATTATGTATGTACATTTACATCGTTGACTTATTTTTGCTCAATATATTACACATATTGTTTAAATTTAATCTGCTATTAATTCTGAAAGGTTTTTCTTTTGTTTTTGTACTTTTTTTGCTTGTTCTTAAGCTCGCAATCAGTCATATTTTTGTTTTCTTGTCATTTGCTTCATTTACTGCTGACGGCTTTTTAATAACAATTATTGTTTCATATAATTACATATTGTTTTAAATAATTATTGTTTTAAATAATTATTGTTTTAAATAATTATTATTTTCAATAATTATTGTTTTAAATAATTATTATTGTCAATAATTATTGTTTTAAATAATTATTATTTTCAATAATTATTGTTTTAAATAATTATTTAAAACAATAATTATTTAAAACAATAAT
>JAWQRP010002291.1:0-15987 GCA_033557875.1 Quadriops clusia | reverse complement strand
TGTATTCGTAAATCAAATAAAAATAATAATGGACATTGGTGGTTTTAAAAAGGTAAGGTTATAAACGACAATACAACTTCTACAAGAGTGAAAAGTTATATAAAGTTTGCCAAATTATTTCGTAAGACGCAAAATTGTCTTATAAGAGATATTAAGATTATCATTATAAATAAAAATTGTTATATAGAAGTAACAGCAGAATACCTATCAAACTCAAAATGGTTTTATAAATGTGGTAAGATATACTTTAATATAACCTTTATAACCTTTTGGGTGTATAAAGGTTGTATAAGGGTCGAATAAACGTTTTTAAGGCATTTTTATAAAACTTCTGGTATATTAAATTGTCGAGAAAACGTTTTCTCAGCTATTGTATAACTATTTGTGCTACTTGAGTAAAGCAATAAGCAAAAAAGTTCCTATGGACCAAGTTCAATTCTCAGCCCTAAAGGAGGTAGATCGTCCCAAAGATAAAAAGTGGGAAAACTGCTCCTGCAATAGACGCATTTTAAAAATTTACAAATCCAGCTGTACATAGTACCACATATATATGTGCTAGTACTAACTAACAAACGTGCTGACACACATACATGAATTTACGTTCTGATGGAGTTATTTCGGTTGAATGGCTAAAGTTCAATGACTTCCATTTTCATACATAAACGACAATTTGCACACACTGCACAGTGATCCAGGATCGCAATCTAGCGGCCAAAAGTCTAAAAATCGATTGTATGTTACCTAGAACTAAATGCACTTTTAACGTAACTAAGTAATGGAATGACAAATTAATTATTGTATTACATAATATATTTTTAAAATATCTAGTGAAAAAATAATTGTAAATATAATAATATAGGCATGTTAATTTTCTTTGGAATTTTGGTCCAATAATACTACTCAATGAAATCTTTTTCAAATTATTCAAATTATATTGGACCAAAATTCCAAAGAAAATGAACATGCCTAAATATATGTAATTGGTCGAGAAGAAAACAAAATTAAATATAATAATATAATTAAACTATGTGCAATTAAATGTTTTCATCTTCTTCATCCTCGTCTTCGGATATATTAGGCTCCTTTAGAAATTTCATCACTTCGACCGTTTCTCTTCTGTTCGTTTTACGAGCATGGTGCTCTCGAAAATTCCGAAAATTTTTATTTCTTGCTTCCGAGGGCATCGCCTTGGTCTAGGATTATGCCATAATATCTTTTCATACATTTAAAGCCATCTTCACTGAAATCTCTTACAGCCAGTTTGGAAAAAATGTACTGGATTAGATCATCCGTAGACATTTTCTTTCTCCGAAATAACTCGTGAAGCTCCCCATAAGATATAACACCAGCTTCTATAAAAATTAATATTTGTAGGTTTCGCACGAGAACGCACTATGTGTCTACATAAATTTCAAAGCACTAGATATAGGCAACATTTCAAGACAAAAATATCCATCAGAATCCTTAAGCATTTCTTTAACGACCTTCGTAAAATTAATAACGCTCAAAAAATTGTACAGTCATAGGATAAATAATATTTTAAATACGCCCTTTTGTATTTTCTCATTATATTTGCACTTAGAATATAGTACTTACCTGTATAAACAATATCCATTTCATTCGATTGCAAAATATCAACGTTCACTTACTAAAGTGCTCCTCACAAAAACACAGAAATTTCAACGTACAAATCCGTTTCCGCAAATAACTGCAACGCAAAAGATTTTTTCGAATAGAATCTTCGCAGCTAATAAACGAAAAGAGTAGGTCTTTGAGATAAATAATACCTGGGAATAATGCTCGAGGAAAGAATAGAGAAAGAGTAATAATAGAAGCACATAGTCATGAATAAGAGCTCTGTACAATCAGTAGCAAGCAGACTACCGGTCAGATTGAGCGAGAGATTAATAATTCTCTTTATATTCATTCACCATGGAGCAAGAAAGCACTATTATTCTGTCAGTGTTTCAATACTAAGTAGAATTGATTGCAGTTAATTTAATAAGTATATAGCGTGAAAAAAGTCAATACATCATTTTTAATTGCAGGAAAGATTCTTTTTGACTGGTTGAAATGCCCGTTTCGACTTAAACCGACTGCTTCTTGTGTAGTGCTGGTCGTGCTGTTGATAATAAATAAAAAGATTAATGGTTTTTACATCCAGGATTGCTACTTGCACACTTTGGGCACCAGGATTTATTGCCGAATTGAAAATTTAAGTACGTTATAAATCCTCATCGATATAAATAGCACATATTGTTAAACGTGTGGGTTCGAAAGAAGTTAGGTGTAGAAGTAAGTTTCCACTAGAAACCGAAAAACGTTCTTTTTATTTTGAGGGCTACATCAGTTTGAGTTGTAGGGTCCCAAGGGCGGGGTAGCTAATGTAATTTTATTCAGGCTCTTGAGTTCCAATACAAAGTGGCTGACCCTTGATCGACAGCTTTTATTTCCCGCAGTTTTTAAACTTACTCCCCGTTTAAAAACTTTCTGCATGAGGGACCAACATAATTCTTTTTATATTTGACAGCATATCCACCTATCTCGCAGGCGGTTTTCGCCGGATTTCATTCCCCGGAAAAGTAAACGCTTTTTCTGGGAATTTGATTCGCATAATATTTCCTTGCGGGCTTTCCTCGAGACAATCATGGCGAATCCTTTTCGAATAAAACCGTGTAAGGGCTTTATGTCACACTATACACTCTGCCTATAAAAGTCCGCTTCCCGCAATATTTTATTTGGGTAAATTCAAATTTTAGTTTTTTAATGAGTGTATAAAGTGAAGTAAATATTAAATGTGTGCCAAACAACGTTGTAATTAAAGCGCCCGTATAAATTTAAACCTCTATAAATATAAAATGATTGTTTTAATTGAAATTGAATAAATATATCCATGTTTTACCACTAGCGTTGTGGCACCGCGTTCACGTCGGCGTCGGTCGTGGAAATTCACCGTTATTTACAGGAGCGTTACATTAATTTTTTGTTATATAAGTAAACCTATAGCTCCCGTGTAAAGATATTAGACTCGGCGGCGTATTTGCAGAGTTGTTGAATTTTTAAAGCGTTAGAAAAGGTCTGCTTTCCGCGATGTTTGTATATATTTTCCTGCTCTGAGTCGGGGACGGTGTGTTGGCCTCGGTCTTCTCACATGGAAATAATAAATTCGGGGAGTTGTATAAATGCTACTTTGTATGCGCAACAAAGAAAAGCAAACAACGGAGCAGTCGGGGCTTTTAACTTAAAATTAATATCATCAAAATAAGGTAATTGTAATTCCGAGGAATTTGTATGTATATAAGGTAGTTAATGTTCGTGGCAGATGGTTGTCGTTTCTGCCGCCCGCTTATTCTCTCAAGGGTGATATTTTACGGGGGAAAGTTTTATCATTACGGCATTAACCATCGCAAATAAACATGCAGTTTGCGTTGATACTTCCCGGTGATGCTGATATCGGGTTGCACAACGATGCTTTGTAGTTAGCTCGCTAGCTAGCTAGCTAGCTGGTGTTGTAGTTCTTGGTAAAAGGATCGCTCACGCTGCACAGTGGCCAAAACTCTGACTTTAGGAATGATAGTTTTAAATTTGTTATTTTCTCATGAAATGAAAAACAAATAATATATTTACCCGAGCTCAAAGGGCAGTTCAGGTAAAAAACCTTTGTTTTGAAGTGTTTACTATAAAGAACAGCACCGATACAGGTTGAAACAAAACTTTCTAAAATGGAATTTTTGGCCACATATTTTGACATTCCGGACCACTGTGCGCTGGTGGGGAGTCGGGGGTGAGCAATGAGCAAATTCTGGGATCAGCGCGCCGACGACAGCGCAATCTATTCGGAATTCACGAACCACAATCCTAATGCGCGAATATTCAAACAAAATCTGACACTGGCATTGCACTTAACGTTTGAACAAATTACAGTGCATATCTAATGCAAGACAAATAGTCCCACCGACGACGTTTACGTAACTCAATTGTTAGTTGCATCTTGTGCGAAATTCTGCGCGAATACCTCGGGGATGGCGTCTGCATAACTTTGTTCCGAACGGAGAAGGGTTTGCATAAGAACGAAGCGATAAATTTCCCTGCTTGCAGTAAGCAACGCTACAAAGTACTTTGCTTAGATCTCCCCAAATTGCTATGCATTGAACAAAGATGAGATGTGCTGCAGGTATTATCGCGCTGAAACTTGTTTGTTACAAGTCTTCGCAGTCCTAGTTAGAGCCACTATTTTCTTTTGTCCGTTCAGCAATATTTTCCAAGGGGGTTGAGCGGTTCAAACATTTCCTCATGGCGGTTGCTAATTTCTTCCGGAAACTATTTCTGTACTTGTACCAAGAGAACTAGTATATCATAGCCCACTACATATAGTTAACAATTGACTTCTGGTTTTATAAGTAAAAACTGTTTAGAATTACCTCGTTAAAACAAAGAATGTCGAATACCTCTTATTAATAACAATATATACTACCTACTTTTTTTCTTATTATTTTTTACGATTGCATCCCCGAGTGGCAACCAAACGCTCAAATCGCAAGAGTCCCGGACACGTAAATCACCCAGGAAAATTGCCGTTACGTGCATTATTACATAATGCATGGAGTAATAAATCACATCATGCAATTGAAGTAAACATGAATATATTTATTTTATTTTTGAAAAAGGAGCAGAGTGCAATTCATGAATTCCGTTTGAATGATTGCCCTCCAGGTCCCCCCGATTTTCTATTCAGGGAATTAATCATTAAGGATTGTCGTTGGCGAAACTTCGGCATCTCGATATAGATTTCGTGTCGGCCGTAAGTGCACGTTGAGCCAAATGCGGTCTAACCGAAGTCCTCGTGCTGTTTTCGAATAATTGTGTTTGAATATTCCGCACAGCTCAGCTCCACTGACCACAAGGCTGCTGCATACATTTAGACCTGCATTTGCATTCGTTACAGAATCTGATCTATCTACATACAATATAGTTGTGACGTTCAAAGATAAACGCATACGGCTGAATGTGCCCGACCAGTCATTATGTACCTGCACATATATGTGGTACCTGTCTACAATTGTTTTCGTCTTATCCGTTCAGATGTGTAATTACTGAAACTCTCGCGTAGTATCTACAAACGTTTAACTTTTAAATAAATTTTATTTAAATTCGTAATATTCCGCAAGCCCCCGCAGAAATTAATTAATTTAATGCACATGTGCTGCATGCCAGCGCCAGTGTGCATACTGTAGATGTGCATATAACAATATTTGACATAGATGCACGTATTTACAAACAAGTAATAATTTTGTGTATATCAATAAACATCCAACCTGAGTACACACGTTTATGGCATTTGTAACGTGTACAGAGCGCGGTTGCGAAATTAATAATATCGCGAATTCCAGAAATTGCGACCTCCACGCGCAAATAAATTTTTCGATTGCGCTGCCGGCGAAGGTCCGCGTTTCCACCGTCCATGGCTGTAGTTATTGCCGGCGATTTCAAATCGAAATGTCGAAGAAAATGCAATTAATTTGTCAGTTAATAACGCTTCCGAACGCAGCGGCGACATTTATTAGATTGACATCCGATGCTGTACATTGGAAAACCACGCCTTCGAGTCGTTTCTATAATGGGAACTGATCGTTAGTCGCATAATAAAGCACAGCTTTTGAACGGGCTCCAGCTTATCTGCAGTATTAGTGTACAAAAAAAAACGAGGAAAAAGCTTCATATTTATAATTTAACGTCATTTCTACAATACTAAATCGAATATGGAACTCTTATTATTTATTGGATGTAGACATCTAAATATGTTTGCAACCTAACCTAACCTGTTTTAATCTGACCTGACCTAACCTAACCTAACCTGTCTTAACCCGACCTAACCAAACCTAACCTGTTTTTAACCTAACCTAATCTGTCTTAAACTGACCTAACCTAACCTAACCTGTCTTAACCTGACCTGACCTAACCTAACCTAACCTAACCTAACCTGTCTTAACCCGACCTAACCTAACCTAACCTGTTTTAACCTAACCTAACCTGTCTTAACCTGACCTAACCTAACCTTTTACCAAATATATTTACTTTGATAGGTGCACACTTTATACAGAGTATTTTATAATTATTTAGAGTAGGTAATATCGATGAGTATGGTTAAAAATGCTTTAACTGTATCAGTGTAACTACTTGAAAAACTTAACGCCTTTTTATTCTTCGAAATAAAAATAGATATAGATAGATAGATAGGTATTTATCAGCAAACGCAACTGAAATCGCTGTTTACGCTACCACTGCTTGTACTGTTAATGAAATAAAAGCAAATGTGTACCCTGGTCGCATAGTAGGGCGGAAAGAGGATTATGCGGACAACGTGTCCTCCGAACGTTCATTCCTGCGCTTGCAAGCAGGATCTGAGCTTTATGTGCAACAACAGCAGCAGCAGTTCAATCTTATGCAACCCGTCAGATGGGGTCCATATTGCCGGGTTCATATAGCTTCAACGGGTACACAGAGTTCGTGTTCGACGTATAGAGGAGAGCTTTTATACAGCGAACGTATTCTGTAGCATATCACCGTCTCGTTTCATCCACGACAGGCTGCCCCGCCGCATCATAATTAATGGTCGCCAGGATCCCTTCAATTGCGAATATAATTAAGTATACTGAAAGCTCCAATATGTAAACAATTGTTTTATTAAGTTCCGAACAATGACGTGTACACAAACAACTTCCTCTTCATTTATAAAGTTTTGCTTTGAAACTGTGTTTAGGGAATATTTCATGCATATAAAATAACGATGGTGCTCCTTTTATTATGGTAGCCATCAATGGGGCGTACAGTGGTCGAGAATCACAATCTAGCGTGCCAAAAGTGTTAAAGTCGATTGTTGGTATGTTACGTAGAACTAAATGCACTTTTAATGTAACTAAATAATGGAATGACAAATTAATTATTGGATTACATAAATTTAAAAAAAAACCTAGTAAAGAAATAATTGTAAATATAATAATATAATTAAACTATGTGCAGTTGTTCAAACAGTAAGGTAATTAAAGAAATAACGTTGTAACGATTCTGTAAAAATGTCTTGAATCAAATCTTCAAAAATATCTTGAATCAAATTTCCAAAAATGTCTTGAAGCAAGCAAACGCCACACCTATGATATTATCCTTTTTATAAATCGGTGCAACGTCTTGTACACACTTAGAGGCACGGCATTTGAAGGAGGCGCCGACTATAACTCATCCCCCGCAGCATTGATCGTTAATATTTGCAGTTGTTGATATCGATCCTGTAAAATGTGTCCCTGGATAAGATAAGGGCGAGGTAATTTATGGAGAGAGTGCCGTGCACTCATAGAAATTTTTCTTGTAAATATCAGCCAAACACGAACCGCCATTAGTCCTATTATACATCACAGGTTGTCAGTTTATTAGCATAGGTCGTGACACGCTACAGGTAAGATAAATATTGACGTAAGCGGGACCAAGCAGCGGCAGCAGCAGCAGCAGCACCACGGCGCCAACTAGTTTCTCTTAGGTGCAGACATACCTCTTCAAAAGGAAGCAGAGAATCGTTTGCTGTTCGCCAGAGCGAATGTCACATAAATATCGCCGTTCCTACATATTCAACACAACACCGCTGATCCAGGCTCGAGTATTCCTAACTCGAGAGCCTGTGTATGTGTGCCCACTTTCAACTGCACTGCATATTCTACATGCATACACATCTAATAAATATACTCCTACTTCAGACGTACACCATCAGGTGCATATTTTTATGCTCCACTGCGTATATGAACGTACGGACGCGAATTTAGGCAGAGCAAGAACGTACTCGTGGACTATAGAGTATTTTGTATGAAAACATTACAAAATGTTCTAGCAAAGTTTTTGCACATGTGTGATATTTGCCTCGCGCCTCCACCAATTGTGCGGGTATATGATTAGTAGGTATATATCAGGATGCATCACAGTAAGATAATGCCTCGAAACTCTTTCATTCTTTTTTCTTGATCTGTTGATATTCATTTCCAAATAATAATTAAAACACAATTCAATCTACTGTGAAGGTATGAAGATAGTTTGCGCGATTCATGCAAATGAGAGTCTTATCAAAAAGGAGGCCACGTGAGCGCCAGATGTGCAGACACTGGAAAATATTTCTCAGAGTTCAAGCGGTAGGCGAACAATAGACTACACAAAGAATTTGCGCCGACAAAAGGGGGCTTATTAAAAAAACATCTCGACAACGCCCAAATAGTAAAGTGGTTTAGTCAAGGTCGCTCTAATTGTTCGAGTTGCTTGGCAGATGTGCCAACAGAAACTACAGGGGTACCAACTCTCGAATGATTAAAAATGAAAATCCCAACGTGGGAGGGCGTGGTCGAGTAAAGAAACCAAAGCTGCCTATTGGTCGCAAAAGGCAGGTGCTAATCGGTTGCTCTTCAGAGGGGGATAGCCGCGCGAAAAGAGTAACTGAGATTGGCCCAGATACAAACGGTCAGTCTTTAACGGAGTAGGGGGAGTCAGTCAGGGTTGGTCGTTAGCAGCCTTCTTTCCGGACAGTCAGGAAGAGAGAGTTGAGCCGGGCAGTTGACACTGTCAGGGTAATCATGAAGAGAGAGTTGAGCCGGGCAGCAGTCGTTGAGAGAGAGTCCAACGGAGCGGTCAGTCGTTAGGAGGTGGTCCCGGATGACGGTCGATCAGAGAGTGTAGAGAGCGGTTAAGAGTTTAAGATTTCGTGGGGTTGAGTTCGATCTGATCGGTTGTTCAGTGCCTTTGGGAATATCTTCAACACCATTCCTCTGGGAGTTTGGATTCGTTGGCTGCCGTCTTCAGACGTGGAACTCAATACAGGCTAAGGATATTTGTTTTCTTCTTTCTTTAGTTTTATTCAATTCCCTAGTTAGAGAGTAGTTTGTCGCTGATTTCGTGGGTGTCTTCATTAGTTGTGCAATATTTTGGTCCGCTCGTTATATTCACGAGTTGTGCGTTAGTTTGGTTGGTCGGTTTCGATGAACGCCGTCAGAGGGAAATAGGGGGAGGGTAATTCCGTTTGTCTCTCTCTCTCTCTTTCTCTCTCTCACACACACACACACACACACACACCAATCAATTATGGTCGACCAATAAACATAACAAGTCAATTGAATCAATAACCTTTTGCAATAACAAGGTTTGGGCCCAATCAATTCAATGAATAATTACATCACGGCAAAGGTAGCATGATTACGTACGATTATAAAGGTAGCGCAATTAAACGATACAAAGGTAGCACGATTACATAACGATACAAAAGGTAGCGCCATTACACGACGACGCCAAAGGGTAGCGCAATTATGCGGTACAGAGGTAGCACGATTACATAACGACGATAAAGGTAGCACAATTACATCACGATAAAAGATAGAGCCATTGCGTAAATAATAATCAAAAGTAACACCATTTCAAACCAATCAAAAGGTATCTCGCTCGCATGATAATTATTAGGTAAACTTCAGTTCAGTAAACAATGAATAGTTCAATTCGTCATCAAGACAATGCAAACCAAATAATAATAAAAGGGTAGTCCCATCACAAACATAACAAAAGTGTAACTCAATTTCAATTACTATTAAAGAAATGAAGTTTCTGGCACAACGAAAGACTTCTTGACTTCAAATTAATATTAATCATATTCAATCACACTAACTTAGGTAATTAAAGGTAATCGTTTCTGGTAGCGACTCAAGGGTGTTTTGGACGAGTGAGATCAGAGCCAATATTCAGATAATCGTCCTGCAGTGACTTGATTGTTGTAAGTTTATCACTATTAATCCTGACCTTCCTTACCTAAGCATTTTAAGGGCTTAATGCTTGTCAGTCACCCCGGACATAGGGAGTCTATGACGGCATCTGACTGAAAGGTATTACAGTTCTACTGATCGAAATAAAAAGAATCCACTAGACCTCAGAGACATAAGGCACTAGGTCCCGTCAAGTTAGGATAGACTTTCCGCTGGCCATTCGACCGACCTGTCTTATGTTCTCTCTCTAACCTCATCCCTAGATAGTGCGCGCATAGGCTGACAATCAAGTCAAGCGGTATCAATTTCATTGGGTAGTTTTCCATTTGCGCCCTGGTTGAGCGAATCTGAAGCACTTCGCGAGTTGATACCTGGTAATTAATGTTGCCACTTAGCTTACTCGCCGTTTGCGTTTAAGCCGCAGGAGATCACAATGATGACGGTGACGATTATTGAAGGCTCTGCCGGAGATCAACTCTCAATCTTGAGCTTCTAAAGTTCGGACTTGCAGATATTTTACCACTGAGGGTCCCTGCGCTACGTCAGTTTGTGGTGCGCTGAGTCGCAACATTCACGTTTTGCCATGTTTCATTTGTCATATAAATTTTCATAGTTAAAGAATGAAAGAGGACTTTCTTAGTAACGAACTTCCCAAGCATTAACTCATTGAATAATTCAAATAACTAAGTTGAAGGCAAACAGTTAAAATCACAAACACACACAGACGAACGACAGGACATTTCAATTAATTCCATTCTTCATTAAATTTTCACTTCGCTTACTCTCAATAACAGTTCTCACCTTAATGGCGTTATTTTCTTTGACGTGACATTTGCTTACGAATTCTGGGATGCTACGAAACAACGTAAAAAGGGTTCCTACCAAATGCTAGACGATCACAGGTAATTTTGGTCAAATAAAGTTTCGGGTTGATTTGAATCTCCCGCCGATTCCGCGTGCCGAATATTTCCGGAAGGGTCGCATTAGAGCGCATCAGACAGATACCCCCTCAAACATCACAGTGGTGCCGTGACCAGGATTTGAATATTTCCTTAATCCTGGATTTTCTCTCGAAATTCATTAATTCTTTTCTCTTCTTCTCATCATCGATCATCCCCCCCGAAAACGTCACACTACATAGTTATATTTACTCGTTCTAGAACTACCCTAGATGGTCCTATTCAACTTTCAGGCTGGTCCTTTTCAGTTATAAAAGAAGCGAAATTTCTAGGAATGATATTAGACTGGAAATTAAGTTGGAATTCTCACATCAACTATATATGTAAAAAATGTGGAATATCGATTAATGTTATGAGAATGCTTTGTCGAACATGTGGGGTGCTCATCCTTCGGTTTTGATTACTATTTATAAGACTCTTATCTCATCTCGGTTTGATTATGGATGCTTTTTATTTGGTAATGCATGTGATTCTTCTCAGGAAAAATTAAATAAATTGTAATATAAAGTTCCTCGAATAGCAATAGGTGCTATGAAGTCTACTCCAGTTCATAGCCTACTGGTTGAATCTGGGGAATTGCCTCTCCGGTTTAGACGTTCAATTTTGTGTGGAAGATTTCTAATAAAGAAATCTATTATGTCTCATCCCCTATTAAATTTTATTCACAGTCTCATGATTCGTGATCTAATGGTTTCTTATTGGCGCAAAAAGAAATCTCCAGTAACATCTCAAGTGTTTCTTAACCTAAAAGACTATTCTTCTCATTTGCAAATATTCAACTCATTTCCTAGATTCAGTCTTCCTTTTGATATAGGATCGATTTTATGACAGCGGCGTAGACGGTAAGTCGCCTGCGCTGGAGTTGAACATACAGGGGGTACTCGCAACCCTTTGATACGAAACAAATTATTCGCTAAAATAAACGATTAGAGCAAAACAGTAATTTATTTCGTTGCTTTTTCATTTTTTGATGCAAGTAGTTAAATTCTCTTTTACAAAACTCATTGATATTCTTTAAAATGCGATGTTTTCATAATGGCGCAACCATCGATACACACTCAACATAGAAATTATATTCCTTAAAATGGGAAAATTACCGACGGACGGACGGACGGACGGACGGACAGACGTACGTAAGTACGTACGTTACGACGGTAATTATGTTTGTTGATACGAGAATGGCGAATGGAGACCACTCCATATATTTTTTTATTTTGATGAATGAAAAGACGATTAGCAATTACAATAGCGCCGAGAGGGTTTGTTTCGCTGGAAAGAGTCCATTAACCTTTAATGCAGATAAAATTCCATTTCCAGTGCATATTTAAAATAAATTCGTACGCAGGATTACGTACCTGTATTCCAGGAAGTTTTTCCGGGCGGCCGATCAAACAGGCCCATTTAGCGATTCGCTAAATAGCCTTTGTTCGCGAATGTGCAATCCGATTAATGTTGTTATTTGTTCATTCATCTCTGGATACGGGACGCGAGCACTCCGACAAAGGTTTTGAACAATATAATATGTGCCGTTTTAATCTTTCCTGCGCGTTTTTAGCCGTAATAGGATTATCGGTCGGTCGCGCGTTTTATAAATAAATGAAATCTTTTGTATTAGTGCATTAAAATAATGGAGGTTCGGCGGCGCGGCGTCACGTTTTACGGTGCAAATAGAGCCCTTTGTTCGAGTAATGGGGCCATAATTTGTTTAATACGCTCTTGGTGCATGTGTGCTCGCAAAGCGAATGTGTAGTTTTCACGATGATAACAGACCGTTGCGTTGTTATAATAATAATATATCGAATGAATATTTATGGGGGCGATAAAGCTGTGGCCGCCCAACATCATATTGTTCACAAATTGTATCAATGTTAATTTTTATAATATGCTTTGCGTCCCCCGCAATGATAGAATTGTATCTCTTTGTTCCAGACGTGCACACTTAAGAAACTGCCTGGAAAAACTTAAGGATATGGTTCCTTTAGGCCCTGAGGCATCTAGACATACAACTTTAAGCCTTCTGACGAAGGCAAAGAGGTTTATTAAGGTAAGTTTATTTGCGAAAATAAAATAGTTTTAGGGACGTAATGCGGCCCTTTAAAGCAGCGGCTGCATTATGCAGTTAGCACTAATCCGCACGTAATGCTCTTTGCATGTAACATCGTCGGCGGGAATTAGGAATATTAGACTAAAAAATGTAGAGCATTTTGCAAATCTAGAAAAATGCGGCCGAAGCGTATGCTAAAGCGCTCGAGATTAAGCTACTAGCTAGCTAGGTTGCCGAAAATGCTCGCGCCGCGGCGCACTTAAATTAGGAAAAACCACCGTGTCGAGATTTCGAGGCAAGAAGCCGGCCCGAAAAATAAATAAGGAGAAAGTGGGGCTGCTTTATCAGCGTGTATATTTATGGTACATTTATTTCTGCTATATTTCCTACTAAAAGCGTTCATTTTGTTTTCGGATGGGGCTCCGTAAAGTGCATCCTGACAAGCCTTCCCGCAGGATTCTCTCGCAAATGAAATGCTACGTGATGGTTCCTTCTGCGCCATATATCGCGCCCCCATTTATATTTATAAGTTATTTGTCACAGTTCAGCGAAATTCCGATCTTTCGGTCGCGTCGAGATACCGCCCGATACATACAAGTGTCTCATTGGGCCGAACGTGTCCTGGCAACTCCTCACACGTCTCCTGTCACTATTCTTACGGGTTTTCTATAAATGATAAGAAAACACTACTCGTGGTGCATCTGATATGATATTAGACTTCATTTTATTAATAGTTTAATTTATTCTCATCTTATTTGGAACATTAAAAAGCTCATTGTAATTAGTTTTGCGAAGTTGTAATTACTATATTAATTAAATATTAAGTATCAAACTGCCCAAGTACAAAATTATGGACATGAATGTTCAAGTTATAGATTTATAAATATGGCGAGACCTAACGACTTAACGACAAAATCTAAAATACCTTCGTTTTAGACCTATTGATTGAATTGCCTTTATAGGAGGATTGTCATAACATCAAATAATAAGTGTATCAAATCATAATAAAACAAATCATAATAATATGGTTTGTATAAATAAAAGCACTGTTCGTGACAGGGTTTTTTTATTTTCGTACGGAAGGCGACCGGTTTCGTCTATTTAGACATCATCAGGCCTCAAGTGAGGTTAGTGGCTGAAGGCCAATTGATAAACCTGACAAAATAACGTTAAACAATTTTAGATAATCAAATCTATGCACTTACTTGTAGTCAATTAATTATAGATGTGAACAACATCGGTCAAAATACATTTTAGACACATGTAAATTAATTTGGTACGTGAATTTTTTTTGTTTTAGTTTGCGTGGCTCTCTTAAATATAACGTACGATACAAATTTACATTTAAAATAAGTTAATAGACAAATCCAGATTCAATATCACACCTTAAAAATAATAAAATTGTAGACTTAAAATATCACAGAAAAATTGTACCAGAGAGACACGAGGTGAATGGAATGAACAAAAGAAAAAGTGCAAATTTAGTTCAAGGTAAAAAAGAAAAGAATACACATACATATAGAGGGCGTTTCAAAATTACACCCCTTCCTTTACACCACATATAGTACTCACCAAAAGAAGCTGAAAAGTCCCTATTGACCCCTGTGCGATCTTCAACCCCTAGGGAGATACAGCCCCTCAAAGTTGAGTAAAAAATCACACGATTTTTGGTATATATTGTGACGTTTTGGGGGGGGCACTGCTCTAATGAAAGCTAGGATCGAAAAGATCCAAAAGGGAAAGGCGGGAGATTCAAATCAACCCGAAACTCTATTTGGCCAAAATTTACCTGTGATCGTCTAGTATTTGGTAGGAACGCTTTTTCGTTGTTTTCGTAGCATCTCAGAATTCGTAGGCAAAGTCACGTCAAAGAAAATTACGCCATTAAGGTGAGAACTGTTATTGAGAGTATGCGAAATGAAAATTTGAACGAAGAATGAATTCAATTGAAATGTCAAGTTGTTCGTGTGTCTGTGTGTGTGTAATTTCTGTGATTTTAACTGTTTGCATTGAACTTAGTTATTTGAATTATTTAATGATTTTAATACTTGGAAAGTTCTGTTACTACGAAAGTCCTCTTTCATTCTTTAACCTTGAAATCAATATGACAAATGAAACACGGCAAAACGCGAATGTTGCGACTCAGCATAACACAAGTTGAGTTAAGCGCATGGTCCCTCAGTGGTCAAAATATCTGCAAGTCCGAACTTTCAAAGCTCAAGATTAGCGTTGATCTCCGGAAGGCCATCATCAATCGTTACCGTCATCATTGGAATCCATACGGTTAACGCAAAATGCGATTAAACTAAGTGGCAACATTTAATTGGATTAGTACGAACGCAGTTCCACCGCAACGAGACCCGCGACATCCCGAGATTAAGCGTTAAGGTAAACAAGTGGACAACAGGAACAAAGGACCGATTATACCCACGTTGTGGCAATCCTCGAGTTATAAGCCGCTTTCCCCACTGAGGGGGCTCCGCGGGTTAAGGAGGACTCGGATGAACCGAGCTCCGGATATCCGTCGACGCAAGCCAAACGCCCGCAACCATAATAAAAGGTAAATGGTAACGCTCAAACCCGAAATGAAACAGACCGCGCGACAACAAAATCCCGGTCGTACCTCACCAAGAATAAAAAACGAAATGGGCTGAAAAGAAATCAAATTAATTGAAATTAGATACACAAATAAACAATAAAATCGGAGAACTTTCATCATAACAAAACATTTGACTGTGAATTGATTTACTCTGAATTTGATTGAATTAAATGACCTTGGTGAGTAAGAATTAATTATTCATTATTTATCACACTGCAGTTGACCTTGTAATTATCTTGAAAATGAGGTACCCTTTGACTGTTATGAAATTGTGTCTACCTTTGATTTAATATTGCAATTGATCTACTCTTTTCTATCGTGCACTTAATCTTTCTCTACCTTTGTTGTGATGTAACTGATTATTCATTGAATTGATTGTAGCAAAACCTTGTTGGTAATCGTTTATTGAATTAGTTGGGCCCAAACTTCGTTAGCAAAATGTTACTGATTCAATTGACTTATTATGTTTATGGGTCGACCCGAATGGATTTTGTATGTGTGAATGTGTGTGAAAGAGAGAGCCAAACGGAATTATCCTCCCCCTCTATTGTCACCTCGAGCGTTCATCGAACCAACCAACAAAACAACTCGCCACTCGTGAAGACC
>JAWQRP010002290.1:0-15993 GCA_033557875.1 Quadriops clusia | reverse complement strand
TTATAAAATTTTCATGTTGCAAAAACTTTCCGCAGATACGTACACCCTACGTTAGTCTTACATTGATCGTTAGAGTAATCGCATTAAAAGAACTGTTATTTTGTCTGCAAATATCAATTTTTGGCATGAGTTTGTAAAATGCGAAAACATAAAGGGCTACCTACATTGATAGTTCTCACAAATTTTAAAAAAATAATGAAAAAGTAAAAAACAAAAGTTAACGAAAAGGTTCACTACTCGGCACGTGTGTTGTCTAATCATATACCAATGTACTAACACTCAAGTAGACATAACAGACTCCCACATTTTACAGATATTGGTAACTACGGACAAAACTTGGATAACCCTTTTGATATCGTTTGTATGGTTTTCTTCTATTGTATAACATCTACTCTATCCGCCATCAACTGACTCAATCGTAATTGCTATCTCACCAATTATATGATTACATATACAGAATTTAAAAAATTTAAATAATATAGTTAAAATAGCTATTAAAATAGCAAATAAAATTAAAATATTGAATAGTTATATTTGTAATCTTTAATTTCACTCATTTAATTTGTAGTATATATTATAGGCTTCATTTCGCAAACTTTTCCTTTTGTCCGCTAAATATACATATGAGTGTATATAAATGCATGATATATATATGTGCACTCTTAAAAGATGTGACATCTTTCCAATCACAAAAGAAAGATCATTTTATTTAAATTTTAAAACAGAACATTATTAAATTTAACAGATAATTTCTTCTTGACCAACAAAGAATATAAAAAAATAAATGTAACACTTTTACTGATTTCATATTTGTATTATTACTTCATGTTTTTTTTATCTCTTCTTGCAAGTATTTGTTATATAGGCACTACTTAATAATCTTGCTCGTAGGGGCAATTAATGACAGTCCGCTGATTATTTTAACCATCGAGTTACAACGTGGGAACGGTATTTTAATCCAGGTTCATTTGTTACCCATTTTGTTTTGCGAGAGTTAAAATAGTCAGCGGACTGTCGCAAATCCTCTCTACAAGCAAACTTTTAGTTCCTTAATTTAAAATTTGTGTTATATAACTGACAGTCACAATGCAACGACTTACCACAAGGAAAGCCAATATGTTCACGATATTATGTATATTTATGAAGAATGGGAAACAACTATTAGATATACAGTGAAACTTCCGACTTTCGGCTTCAAGCTTGTCTATACGGGGGGTACTCGCGTCCCTTCGGTACGAAACAAATTATTCGCTAAAATAAACGATTAAAGCAACACAATAATTTATTTCGTTGCTTTTTAATTTGTTGACGCAAGTACATAAATTCTCCCTTACAAAACTCATTGATGTTCTTTAAAATGCGATTTTTTCATAGTGGCGCAACCATCAACACACATTCACCATAGAAATTACACTCCTTTAAATGGGAAAATTATCGACGTACGCTACGTACAACGGTAATTATGTTTGTTGATTATTACAAATTGTACTAAATTGCGTGTATAAAATTATGTTTAAATAATGTTGTGAAATTTTACGAGTAGTTTTTTTTTAATAATTACGTATTGTTAAAGAAAATAAAATTGCCTGATCTAGGTACTAGCACAAAATGATTAAGATTTATACAACCTATGTGAAGTGAAGTGATATTAAAAGTATGGTTTAGGCTTATAATTTTTACCTGAAGTCGAAAAAGTAAAATAAAAGAATTGAGCGATAGAAAACCTAACTTCACAAAACTTCTACAATCTTAAACGAGGTAGATATTACGAGACTTGGCCCAACAAGGTGTTCAAATTTTTCGGAAGAGGTAAAATAAAATCCTTGTTGTCTTCCGAAAAAGAGGTAGATATGTTTGACGAATTTCCACAAACACATTTCCAAGGAAGTGCAATGAATTTATCTCTACCTAAAATACATATATATGTCGGTAGTCAGCTATGGTCAGAAATATTTACAAAACCGTGTCTGATATTGAAAAAAAACTGTGGTAAGTGCGGAAACCCTTATGGTTTTATTTGAAACTAGTTTATCGCGTTTCGAAGGTATTCATAAAACTAAATTAAGAAATACAGGTATGTCAAATATCAAAAACAACAAGTTATAAATTTTTAATCTCTCAGTTTTTTTTTAAATCATAAGAACCGTAGAATTGGTATTTTCATTCATTTCTCCACAATCATAACCTGTATCCTTATTTTCATCTTGAGATACATCTAAAAGTAGTTTATATAAAGGTGTTTGACTTTGCCTGGGTTGCCAAATGTGAACTTTCTTCCATTATTCAAAATCCGGAATAATAATTATATAGTTAAATTTAAAAAAAAATAATAATAAAACGGGAAAGCGATTGTTTGAATGATGGGTCTATCCTAAAAATGCCTTTTATTATAAGAGGTGATAATGTATGTGTTGAGAACCTAAAAACTGAAGCAATTTCAAGTTTATTAACTGATTAACTGTGCCGGGTGCAAATTTTAGTCCGCTAACTCTTCTTAAGAAAATTCAGAAAACAGAAAGTTTTTTCATTGGAGTGAAATCACATAAACTCTAATAGACTAAACATAAATATAACCATTTTTTTCATTTTTTTCCAGTCGGTCTAGGTGCGACATGGAATTCGACGGATCTGAAAATATTACAATAGGAAATTTCGACGAGTACGAAGTGCCCACGGGCGAGGTACTTTGGCAACTTACTTGGGCGATCTTCACTATCTTCAGTTGCTTAGCGGACGCCGTCATAATTTACTCAATTATTAAGTTCGAAAAGATGAGAACCAAAAGGAACATGTTAATTTTAAACTGGGCTGTCGCTGATTTCTTGTTCGCATTCTTCGACCCTTCAAAACTCAGGATTATCTTCTTCATGGCGTCGAGACCTTTCTACGAATCAATATATTGTATGACCGACGAAATCCACATTGTTTATTTAACAACTGAAGCTCTGTTTGTGTTTTTACTGGGAGTAAATTTCATCTACAAAAGGATTGTTTTGGAACGAATAAAATATATAGCTGCAGGAATTTGGCTAGTGTCTTTCTTGCTTCATTTGACTGTATCTATATCGTGTCTATGCAACTATTACTTGCCCCTGCAGTTTTTTTCTGTTATGATTATTATTGGCATTGTAATCTTTTCACACGCGGCAAAACTTTGTATGTACGCGGTCAGGAGGGTTCAAAGGAAAGAAAAGAAAACTAAATTACGATACATCTTAACCAGCGCTTTTGGATTGTCGTATTTTGTGATGGCCTGTTTATTTATGACCCATACATTGATTTACTGGAGGTCTCTATTTTTCATGATAGTAAATTCCTTCGCGTTGGTGCTTTCTTTCGGAAACCCTTTCATCAACATCTTCATTTTAACTAAATACGACAAGAACTTCCGCAATTGCTTCTTGCACATTATTAGACGATCACCAGCTGAGTACGTGAGAAACTCTATTTCGTACGATGACGATGACGATGAAGAGGAAAATATATTCGAAGATTCCTCTCTAAATAAAGTAATTAATGAATAACTGGCCATCCATAATACTGCATTGTACTTAATAAAAATATTTGTAGTTACCGTTAAATCAATAAGAATAAAAAAATACTAAGGATATAAAAAGTTATTTTATTTTAGTCGTAACGTACCTGAAAGTTTTTGTAGACATACGCACTTTATTTTACTATCATCTAAACTGATAAAAAATTTACACGTTTAAAAAACCAAGTTATCTCTTCTCGTTTCAGCATTTAACCACATATGTGCTTTAACCTACAAAATGGAAGACGAAGACATTTGGTTGAATCATACGTTTGAGATGAATGAATAAAGAGTATCGAATATATCCTTTCGACATTTACGTCTCATTGTTAACTACTATCTCCGGCGTAGGAGCTTTCCTTATAATTTACTGCATTCTTCGTTTTCAAAAATTGGAATAACTTCTATAATTCTATTTTCTGAAACTGTGCTGGTATGGCATTAAAAGGGTGCAAAGGAAAGAGAGAAAGACTAAACTCAGATATGTACTTACTAGCGTTTTTGGATTGACTTGGGTTGTGGCCATTGCTATGTCATTTATCTTTAATGAAGTACCGTTCTTCAGGCAGTTTAGTATTCTTTGGTACCTGCCTTTGACCCTCGCCTTGTCCAATCCTCTCGTAAACTTGTTTATCCTTGTAAAGTTAGATAATAATTTTAAAATTTGCTTTTTATCAATTATCAAACGTTCTAGTGCGGACTATGTAAACTCTATGCTGAGTTATAATGGTGTTGAAGGCCACATTTCTGAGTCTTTGACTTATAGCGTAGACCCAAACAATTGAGATGGTGAATTTGTTATACTTGTTTTCGTCTGCATTTTAATCTGTTTTATTAGTTTTCATCTACATTTAAAATTTTCAATCTACAACATAATGTTCAACTCAAACTCATCTTAATAACTAACTACATAAGCTGGACATACCAGCGAAACCGGAAGCTTAGCGAAAAATAAAATTTGTCAAGAACATACTTCAATTTATCATTTCATCAAAACCTCTTGACCTGGAATTAACTTAAAAAATATTTGTATTTTCCAATAAACAAATAAGAATAAAAATATTATAATTTTAAGAAGTATTTTTCTTTCTAGTTTAATTATGAATGTACCTGAAAGTTTTTGTGGACATACGCATCTTATTTTAATATCATCCAAGTTGTTAAAAATTTTACATGTTTAAAAAACAAAGTGTTCTTTTCTCCTTTCAGCAATAAATCTACAAAATGGATAATGAAAATATTGACCTGAACTATACGTTTGACAACTATGAATTGACTATGATAGAGTTTCCCATACGATATATCGACATTTACGCTTCACTTTTAACTACACTCGCCAGCGTGGGAGATTTCCTTATAATTTACTGTATTCTGCGATTTCATAAGATGAGAACTAAGAGGAATTTGCTTATTTTAAATTGGGCTGTAGCCGAATTCGTGTTTTATACATTTTTCGAGAACAAATTGAGGCTCATTTTTCAGTTATTTCGAATCTCCTACTACAGTATGACATATTGCTTATTCGAGGAAGGCGATTTAATTTATTTCGTGGTTGCATTAACTTTCATTTTCGTTTTGCAAATAAATTACATATATAGACGAATAAATCTAAACAATATTAAATATTATATTGGTACCATTTGGGGATTCTACCTTGCACTACATTTATTTGCAATAACATGTTGCTTTTGTGGAATATTTCTGCCAATTGCATCTCTAGTTATCATAGGAGTACTTGGAATAACTTTATTGTCATATTTCCTCAAATTATGCTGGTATGCCATTAAGAGAATGCAAAGGAAAGAGAAAAAGGCCAAGTTGAGATATGTTCTAACTAGTGTTTTTGCTTTAACTTGGGTTGTGGCCTTTGCGACGGCATTTATCTGTCATCAAATACTGGTACTCAGGCGATTAAGAATTGCTCCTGTCCTAACTATGACAATCGCCTTCACCAATCCTCTCGTAAATGTGTTTCTTCTTGCAAAGCTCGATAATAATTTTAAGGTTTGCTTTTTATCAGTTATCAATCGTTCTAGTGTGGACTATGTAAACTACACGGTGTCATATAATGATGTCGAGGGCAGTAATGTGAACTTTTCTGAATCTTTGACTAAAAGAGTAGACGCAAACGATTGATATTTACATAGTTATTACCACAGATAAACAGATTGCTCGTGTTTATAGAACAAAAGATTGCCAATTTCGTCTCCAAATGGTCATAAGTTTCTTTATTCATATACCTAAATTTTTGTGTTATATTTGAACGCATTACAACTAGCAAGTACTCCCGAATATGAATATAAATCTACGCACCGCTTGTATAGGCAACCGGTAGGTAGTTGGTTAGAATGGGCAATCTGGGTTATCTGTGCAATTACATATTACAATTTGTATTGAACAACGTGTATACAATTATGTTTGAATAAAGTTTTATTTTATGGAATTTTTTTACGTATTAGTTTACTACTTTCTTTCCTTCAGTTTTAAACCAAAGATATTTTTTAGGGGGTTCTGTACATAAATAGGTAGAACATAGTTTGTGATGATGGATCTGATTTTGGCGTTAGATTGAGTACTACTTTGAAGAATTTTCAATTGTCTTCAATTGAATAAAACTCCAAATGTTAAAAAGAATATTTATTGCATTGTTGTACCTATTGGTATTGCATGCACCACACCGCTGGTTCTAACAATATTTATCATTACACTACAACACGCTTTATTTCTAACCTTATCATGAATAACTTTCCCATTATTTGCTAGAAGAGAATCCATGCTGAATATCCATGTCAAAGTTTTGAATCCTTTCATCACAGTGTTCGTTTTTACAAAATATCTATTTCATAACTGCATTAACTTTCATTTTTGTTTTGCAAATAAATTATATTCATAGAAGGACAAGTCTAAACAATATTAAGTATTACATTGGTGCCATTTGGGGATTCTACCTTGACCTACATTTGCTCGAAACGACATTGTGCCTCAGTCATATGCTACTGATAATTGCACCTTTTGTCATGGCCGGAATAACTGGGATAACTTTTTTGTCATATTTTTTGAAAATATGCTGGTATAATATAAAAAGGGTGCAAAAGAGAGAGAGAAAACCGAAGCTTAGATATGTTCTCACTAGCGCTTTTGCATTGACTTGGGTTGTGACCTTTGTGACGTCATTTATATCTAACGAAATACCGCAACTAAGATTTATTTAATAGTTGTTGCAACCCCTCATATGTGCCAATCCTTTCGAAAGTGTATATCTCCTTTCAATGTTCGATAATAATTTTGTTGAGGTAATGATTAAGAATTTTAACATTTGTTTTTTGTCAATTATCAAATGTTCCAGTGTTGACTACGTAAACTTCGCGGTGTCTTATAATAATAATATTGGGGGCAATAATGTCAATATTTCTAAATCTTTCAATAAAACCGCAGACGCAAACGATTTATTTTAAGGGAGTATTCCTACAAATTGTAATAAAACTACGTGTACTAAATTACGTTTAAATAACGTTATGAAAGTTCACAAAAAGTTCATTTAATAATCACGTACTACCTTATTGATACTTTCTACACTGAGGGGAAAATATGTTGATTCAAACGATAAATTGTTGATCCAATAATTTTTGTCGTTTAATAATGAACTACACATCTCTAATGTTGAATGTGCCATCTTCTAATGTTAAATAAAATTTATTTTTGTTGAAATAAATCATAATATAAACCTTCAAGCAATGAAAGTTGTGAGTTGAGTACGTTATATCAAGTAAATTATGATGTTAACACAACTAATACAAAATATTGGCATAACACACTGGAAATATTAAGCTGAAGATTAAAGATATTTCACTCAATGCAACTGGGAATATTATTGTAATTAATTTTATTGCTGGAATCAACATACTTACCTGTTGTTTTAACTTACTCGTATGTTAAATTGACGTATTTAAAATTTTGAAGAAAGCTACTTGGCTTAAATTTTATTGTACATTATAATAAATGTAAAATAAAACACAGAACATCTTCTCACTTTCAGTCTATATTTTATTATTTTAGAAACATATTATAATATTCTAAAATAATATATAGATTGAAAGTAAGAAGTTGCTGTGCGATATATTTAACATTAATTATAATTAATTAAAACCCCAATAGAAAACACTACTCATACAATTTATTCAATTCCATGTAATGAATGCCAGGGATATGTATAGGACAAACTAGAAGATATATTGTCAAAAAAATTGATGAACACAAAAAAATCATCTTTAAAGACAATGTTAATACTACTACTTTGGTTAAACGTAGCTATGAAACTGGACCCTGGTTTGGTTTTTCAAACTATAAAATAATTAACAAAGAAACCAATATAAAAAAAAGATTGATAAAAGAAATGATATATATTAAAAAAGAAATCGAATCAATAAATGATAGTTGATATTAACCAACGTTTACGACAGAGTAATAAATAACTTGAACAGAGAAAGATTTTAGATAAATTATAATGTATTTAAGATTAGTATTTTGATGATGGTGATTGATGAAGTGATTATCTTGTTTTGATGAAGTAATTGTTGTGGGTTAGGCAGCAGGAAAGAACGCATAGATGTAAGTCTAGATATACAGTAATATATGAAAATGTTTATTATTGTATTTTAACTTGTTTATTAATGGAGAGTATTTATAAGTAGCATTTTAATTTGGTTTTAATTTTGACAAAACACTTGCTGTATTTTGTATTAATGAAGTCCATTTTCCCTGTTTGTGTTGCAGTGTAAACAAGATAATAAAGATTTTCGGAACGTCAAACAATTTATTACTGTTTCCTTATTCCCAAGAATTAAAATTAATATATTAATTACAATGTACAATAAACTTTAACCAAAGTAACTTTTACAATTGTTCTGTATATTTAATTATGTTTGGGAGATATTATAATTATTATCTTTTCCTAAAATAATAAAATATAGACAAGTATTGAGATAATACTCTGCATTTTATTTTATATTTGTGGTATGTTTTGTTCAAAACCATTTTTTATCACGTAATTATTTTTAAATACCAAAGAAGCTATAGGTTGTCACAGTTGATTAAAAAATGCATGTTTTATAAAAGATTAGGTTCGTATATGAAACATAGAGCAACATAAAAAATAAAATCACAAAAATACAAAAAATTATAATTATATTTCATTATAACTATAATGTGCGGAGATATAGCTAAATTATTTGAGGAATAATACCTACTACAAAATAATTTTCTTAATTATATTTCAAAATGCATCAAAGGGAGAAATGGGCCGAGCACCTTAATTATAAACTTAGTGCCCATATATGTAGACTACAACAAGAAAATTGCCTAATAACTATAAAAATCAAATTTAGCTCATCTAAGGCTATGGTATCAGAAAATATACTTTATACAAGTAACAAACTAAAAGTAGACAAATTATGAAGAAACTTTAGACTTAAGCCAACTTAATTACTAACCTAATTAAGAACGAAAAATTAACTTCAACCTCATTTATTCATTGGAAAACGTTTTAACAACCCAAAATTGTTACATTCACACATCACGAAGGGTAAAATGCTGCAATGTTGATTGAATGCTGTTATTTTGTTGAAACAACAATTTATATGTTGATTTAACACACCAAAAGTTAACATTTCGTAGATTGTTGAAGAAAGAATTTCTTTTCCCTGAGTGTATCCTTGAGTTTTTAAACAAAGTGATTTTTCTTTGTTTTCGGTACTTAACTAAGGCTGCAATGGGCTCCGACGATATGTCTGATTCCGGCGTTCGCTTGAGTACTATTTCTGA
Organism: Quadriops clusia; assembly: GCA_033557875.1. Classification (NCBI taxonomy): domain Eukaryota; kingdom Metazoa; phylum Arthropoda; class Insecta; order Coleoptera; family Hydrophilidae; genus Quadriops; species Quadriops clusia. The sequence goes on along the minus strand of JAWQRP010002290.1, from coordinate 6,638 downwards.
AGAATATGAAATTCCTTCCTCTTTTACTTTCATCCACACTTTTGTCCTTAATTTGAATCTATTGAACACAGCAGCGGATCTTATGGTTATGTATTGGATAATAAGATTTCCCAAAATGAAAACCAAACGAAATTTGTTGATCTTGAACTGGACTATCGCAGATCTGTTATTTCAAACCCTCAGCCAAGACAAACTCAGAATGATTTTTCACTTGTTTGGAATTAAATATTATACCGAATTACAGTGTATCGTAACTGAAAGTAATAGTTTTTGTACTTGTGTTGCAAAATAATTTCATCTATAAGCGAATTAATCTTGGAAATATCAAATATTATGTCCGACCTATATGGGGTGTGTGTATTGCCTTTCATTTCATTTTATCGAGTATTTGCCTTTGTGAAATATACTTTCCTTTAAAAGAATTAATTTTAATAGGAGTAGGCGTTTGTGCCATGCTCTCGTATTTTGTTAAATATTGTTATTATGATTTCAAAACGGTAAAAGGGAAAGAGAGAAACGCAAACCTCCGATATATTATAACCAGCGTTTTCGGTATTTGTTGGTTTCTGGGCATGGCCTTGGCATTTCTACACGATCATTTTCTCGCACAACTCAAATATCTTAATATTTTACCCTTCATAATAATAACTTGTTTATTGACTAATCCTGTAGTAAACGCAATTCTTTTGGTAAAATTGGACAAGAACTTTACAATTTGCTTCCGGCACGTTGTAAAGTGCACTAGTGCGGATTTGGTCAACTTGTGTGTGAGTTATAACGATGATGGCCGAGAAAGGTAGGGTTCGTACAAGAAAGAATCCGTGTAAAAATATGGCTTCTGACTCGCAATCAGATGAATAGAATAGTTTGGATATTTCATTTATAATTGTAAAATTTTAGAGTAAGGCAGTTATTAAAGGAACAAAATTTTATTTTGTAAGAATAAATGTATAATTTAACAACAAGTTTTTAAATAGTTCTTCTTTATTCCAACCTTGTAATTGGAGGTTTCTTATGTTCTAATGACATTGACAATATCGATTGTCTAATGACAAAGGTGCTTAATAACGCATCGTCAGGACAATGAACTTTGATGGACACAACATAAGATACGGGTCCTAACTACGAAAGACGATAACAGGTGTGCATTAATTGCTTCGACCAATTGAACGAGAAATAAACAAAAGTCCAGACTTTTGCAGCTTCTAAGTTCTATTTTATTCTTCCAGCAAATTTTACTAAACGCATGCCTCTTTTAACCACATTTTGAATAAACGGTAGCACTGTAAAACGAATTGAAATTGCTTTGCTCACATACTATTTTCCTTTCAGCCAAAATGGAACTTTCGACCGAATCTTTGGACGAAACCGTTCTAGTCGTTATAGCGGAAAGTGCCGTAGTTTTAGCTACTTTTGCCGGAATGCTAGCGGATGCCTGCTTAATCTATACGATTTTCAACTTTGCCGACTTGCGAACGAAGAGGAATCTTCTTTTGGTCAATTGGGCCATCGCAGACCTGCTTTTCAAAATAATGGAACCTACAAAATTGTTCTATCTTCTTCCTTCAGAAAGCTATCGCGTGTATATCACCTGTTACAAATTCTCTGCCGCTTTTCACAACTGTTCTCTCGTTTTTCTCACAGTGCTCTTCGTGAACCTCTTTTACAAAAACTTGACAAACGCCTCTATGAAAATCGTCTCCTTCCTTGTGTGGATGTTATCATTGGCCGCTTTAGTCGCTTCAATGTTGCTGTACGAATTTTCTCTGGAGCTGCTCGGTTTTATTCTCTTTCTGTTATTATTCCTCATCTTCCTGGGAAAATCGTCTCTATACGTATTTAGACGGATTAAGGGGAAAGAAACTAATTATAAACTGAGGTACTTGCTAGCAATTTGTTACTTAATCTTCTGGCTTCCGTTTGACGTCAGTGATCCTCTTTTATCCATGGAAAATGGATTTGTCATTGCCACAGACAGAGCGTTTTTTTGTTTGGGGCATATGTCAATATTTGCAATGATTCACTTTTTAAGGAAGTACGACGATACTTTCAATAAATACTTTACAAAAGTTGTAAATCCCAGTTGCGTACTAGAGTTAAAACAAGAAGACGTTAACTACGAAGACTCGGATAATGTTTTCACGTGGAAAAAGAAAGATGTGAATTCGCAAATAGTTTAAGGTTTCTTAACTATCCAGCACTTAATAACCCATAATCACTAGAGTTGCACAAGATATCTACTATAAAACATTTAGATATCTTCATTTAATAATTTAAGGCTCCGATTGTATCTTTATATAAGTACAAACATGTATACATGTGGATGAGAATAAATGTTTTAATCTGGTTCAAGGTCTTACTTCTCCCTCTGTTTCATTAACTTTTTGCATTGCTATGAAAAATATGACTTTAAATTCTTTGTCTTGATTTCCATATTAGGAACTTAATGCAATAATATACCTACCAATTTATATTGCCTAATCTATAAACAACTTTCATGTACGTTTCTTGCAGATAATTACAACTAAAATGGAATCAAATTGGAATGAGACAGAACAGTTAATTATCGAGTTGGAAGAGGCATATCTAATGCGGATTCCGTACGAAACAATAATAGCGACAACAGTAGCAACTCTTCTTGCCATAGTACCTGACGCTCTGATAATTGCAGCTATAACAAAGTTTAACAACTTGAAGACTATCAGAAACGTTTTGGTGCTCAATTGGGCTATTATTGACATTGTGTTCTTACTTAGCGAACCAAACAAGAATTTCCTTATTCTCCCCATAGTACCTTTTTTCCAAACCGTTGCAGGTGTTACAAATTTTCACGTAACCACCCATCTATTTGAACTGATATTAGTATTGACTCTTTTCGTCGACTGCTTCTACAAGAAATTGACAATGGATATACTTCGAACCCGCTTAAAATACTTATGGATTAGTTACTGTTTAATAGTAGTTCTTACCACAATTCTGTCGGTACTTTACGTGCATGTTTTCATTGTATCAATACTCGTCTACCTTCTTTTCTTCCTCACTTTTATGGCAACGTTTTTCGTAAAAATTTGTATGTATAGTTTCCGGAGGGCTCAAAGAAAACCGTTCAGGAACCAACTAAGGTTTATTTTGACCACAGGGTACATTTCGTGTCTCTTCCTCACCGATGTCTCCGGGATAATTATTTTGTGTTTCCCCGATGTGTACGACAGTCAACGCTGGGCCGTTTATTTAAACGCCAGTTTGCAAATACTTCCTTACTGTAACTCAGTAGTTCAATTGTTGCTCCTTTATTATTTCGACAATGAGTTTAAATATTGTTTTAGGAAGATGTTTGCCCGGCAAGAATGGGGAAACATTGTTAAGTTTCATAAAGATGACGAAAGAGACGAGGGTGTCTAAAATTGAATATGATACTTTATTGGATAGTGTTCATTCCTAACCTAGAGTTCGAAATAAAAGTGCACCCCATTTGTTAAAATATTTGTTTTATTCAGATGGTGCAATAACGTTTCGACCAAGGCTATATGGCAAAATGATGTACTAAATAAAATAAAAATCTATGAAATGCTATTTTGAATAGATTTAGATGACTAACAAATAATATAATTGAAAAAAAAACATAACAGTTAGAATAGACTTAGGAAGCAAAAAAATATAACGTGCAAAAAAATTATTTAGATTTTAAGTTTAAAAACCACAATTTCAAAATGTTTATTTTTAAAGAAATATACAAGAAAGTTTTTGTAGAAAGTGAATTGCACTCTCAATGCTCTCTTAGTTGTACCTTTTCTTTTCAACTTTCTTCCAGACACACTTCCAACATGGACTTACAATTAGAATTGAATGAGACCTACGAAGTGGAAGAGGAACTTCATTCAGTAGCCATACGTCCATTAGTAATTGCTATGACAGTGACGACCTTTTTGGCAATAGTGCCGAATGTTTTGATAATTGCCACATTAATTAAATTCAACAGCTTGAAGACGAAATTCAACTGTTTGTTGATGAATTGGGCGATTATGGACCTTTTGTTTGTAATGAGCGAACCAACAAAGACTTTGTTTCTTTTCTCTGTCACCGAGCCGACATTCCACGCTTGCCTGAATTTTCACGTAAACGCCCACGTTTGCGAACTCATATTCGTATTACTACTTTTTGTCGACTGCTTCTACAAAAGATTAACAATGCAGAAGCTTCAAAGGTGTCTGCCATTCGTCTGGATTATGTTCTGTTTATTACTAGGGGTTAGCACGATTCTCGCTATATTTTATCACCAAGTTTTAGTTGTATCATTCTTGAGTTACGCTTTCCTTTTTCTCACTTTCATGGTGACATTTTTGGTGAAGATTTGTATGTACTGCTTCCGCAGAACCCAGAGTAAACCTTTCAGGAATCAATTGAGGTTTATTTTAACCACAGGATATATTTCTTGTCTCTTTCTAGCCTTCATTTTCTCAATATTTTTTCATATCATTCCCTTTCCGATATGGGTCCATTATTTATACTACTTTTTGCAAATTCTCCCATATGGCAATTCTGTACTTCAATTAGCACTTCTTTACTTTTTCAATGATGACTTTAAGAACTGTTTTGGCAAGTTGTGTGCCTTTCAGGAATCCGGAGATGTTGTCGAGTTCCATCAGGATGAAGAAAAATGGGCAGATAGATTATCTACTTTTAGATAATTTTGCAATTTTTGCTTCATTTTTCATCATCCTTTTAAAATAGTTTTTATAGTTTCTTTAGTTACTAGGTACAGAAATGACTTTAAATATTTAGAATTGTGTAGGGGTAGATATTAGGTTGTTTATACTTTTATAACTTTCATTAAAAATGTGCAAATAAAAATTGTAAAGCAATGGTTATTGTCTTATTTTACTTTTTTACACTCATATACTTTTTATTATTAAAAATAATTGCGAAATTAATTAATAATCAGAATAAATTTACCAATAGGAATGAAGTATTGATTGTAGTAATACAATATTAATAACAATAATAGACAACATTTAAATAAATCACTAGACTCATGTAGTCAACAATGTTCTGTAGAACTGCATAAATAACAAAAATGTAAATAACAAGGGTACGTAAAAAATTGGTAACTAGTCGAATAACAATAACTTTTTTTGTTTATTTTCACCTCTCTTTCTCTTACTTTCCCAGTAAGTTCCATCAATTTTGACGGTCATATACCATTATTTGCGTTATGAAATAACGTAATGAAAAACCTCATTGTAAATGTTATACTGATGATACGTACAGTAGATCTATAACTATTGTGGTGGTCGTATGAAACTAATTAATAGAGTAGGCCAAAACATTGGACAAAAAACGATACCAAGACAACAAGAATAAACAAGATAGAACTCCTCGATAAAATAATATTGATGTTAAAATTCTAAGTTCATTCTATGTAGTGATTTTTAATAAATAAATTAAAACCACAACATAACTGGTGACCCCGACGTTCAGTACCACGACGCGCATCCGACGAAAATTCAGCAAGTCTACGTAACTGCTAACATCCCGGCACCGTACGAAAACGACGAGTGATGGTGAAAGCGAAATTCAGGTGACCAATACAAATATTCATTTGTCACAATTTTGGTCAACTTGTCCAGCAGCATGGTTCATCCAGGTAGAAGCAACATTTTCATTAAGAAAAATCAAAAGCGATCATTTAAAATACGAGCTTGTGATGGCAGCATTCGCGCAAGATGTCATCATGGCAGTATTAGATGTTTTACAAATTCCACCAGTTAACAATAAATACGAAAATCTGAAACAGGCATTAATACATAGGCACTCTGACAGCGAAGAAAAACGACTCGAACAGCTATTATCCAATGCAGAACTTGGAGATAGGAGGTCGTCGGAATTCTATTGAGCATTAGAAGCAATTTCTGGATCTACTGACGTTAGTAAAAACCTTTTGAGAAGATTATGGACACGAAAACTTCCACCTTTTATAAACGTTGCATCGATCGCTACACGAAAAGAGGACATAAAAGAGTTAACCAGCTATACTAGACAAAATTTGGGAAACTTCAAAACCAAATCTCTCTCAAATTAATTCTTCTAATTTTGATTCTAGTAAAGTCAATCAGTTAAAAAAGAAAATCGAGGAAATAACACAAGAATTACAAAGATTCGGCAAACATCTCTCCCGGCGCGGATCTTCTCGATCATCATCTTCATCCAGATCTTTCAGTCGTAACCAAAGTAAACAACGTTTTAACGAGAACGGAAAATTTTGCTGGTCCCATTTTAAATTCGCTAAGTTTGCGAAGAAATGTAAGTCACCTTGTAAATTCAGTCAGGCAGCGGACAGTTCGTCAAACTAAAAGGTTCTTTCGTTATGACGACAAACGGAAGAACGTATAAAACTTCCCGTCGTTTTCTCATTCATAATAAAAACAATTTGAATTTTTTAATTAACACAGGAGCTGACATCTCAGTTCTTCCACATCATGCATTCATTACTCTAAAAAAAGATCCAACTTTTCAACTCTCAGCAGCGAATGGTTCAATAATTGACACATACGGTTCCAAACTTTTAAAAGTTGATTTAGGACTTAGACGCGATTTTACATTTTCATTTACTGTAGCATCAGTAAGTAGACCTATCATAG